>KZ308781.1:1029614-1118508 GCA_000376725.2 Ladona fulva
CCCTGCAAGCCGCCTTACGGCGTGTGGCAGGGGGTGAAAACACCGGGCGTTCGGACTATTTTTTTAGCCTATTATTATCATGTATAGTTCGCGGAAAGAATGAATTCTTAAAACGACTCGTCCTAGCATCTATTTCTCTTATTTTGCGCTCATTGTCGGATCGTCCAAGGTAGCAGGGGGGTCTCATAATATCTACTATATCTTCCGCAAATGTACTTTCCCTAAATTTGTCGAGCAATCACAATCTAGCTTCTAGTCTCCTATCTTTTAAGGATTCCCAACCTGCATCTGACGATGCTTTTACATTTTGATTCACGTTCACATTTACTTGATTTAACAACGTTCCATTATTAAATCATCAATTTTAATTTTCAGAAACGTAATATATATCCTGTAAAGAGGGCATCATATTTTAAAAAGATTTATAGTTAGCCGTCGGTATGAAGCTTTGGGTGATACGTGAGGAAAAAGTTCATGTCTCCAGCACAAAATACTTCATAGTTTCTCAAAGACCTTGATAAAGTGATCCTTCGCTTAGTTCCGAAGTAATGATTAATCAAATGAGCAAGATATTTATGCTAAATCCGGCTTTAGGAAAGATCTGCAAACATCCCCATTGCTATGTCATGGTATGAATCATACATATTATTGAAACGATACTATGTTCTCCAGTTTAACGTTTTCTTTGGCAGCAACAAACTAAGTACTTCATATATATGTGGAGTACTTATTAAAATCCTACGTACATAATGGGCCACTCTTAATAATTTTGTAGATTCTAGAATTTAAATGTTCGAGTTTTTCTATAGATACATATTTATACTAAACTTATGGATAGTTTACACATATTTATCTAGAACTTCGACCTTTATTCCTTGATTGTTTGATAAATTACTCACGTTTCCGACAAAAAATACTCTCTAGAATCTCGGATATTCCAAGTTACAAATTTAGGTCTTCTGTATAAATCTGATATGATGTAAGAGACAGGAATAGAAAACGATACTTAAGTTTCAGCAAGATTACGTGCACATATGTATATTAGCAAAATACACTCATATATTACACTCATATATATTCAGAATGCACTTACCCATTTGAATTTAAAATTTCGTAAAGCTATGATCTGAAAACAAGGAAGGATTAGTTTAAAACATATTCACGAAGCGTATATAGCTTTGATCAGATTTCCCGCTAACGTTCCCAATCCGAATTTCCGCTGTTGAGCCTGGCTAATCTTATACAGGGAGTCTTCCCTTATCGCACACAGCATGCGATGCTGTGGGTGTAGATCCTCCCCGTGTATTCCGCGATAGGAAAAAAGAACTCGAAGAGAAAAATAATCGTTCGGTACCCTTTCAAAAAATCCGAAACCCATCATTTACATGGCCGCTTTCGGGTAAAAACTATTGGATGTCTCGCCTCCATTGGAGAGATATTTTCACAGGGATGGAGACAAATAAGCACTCTCTCATCCCCGAGAAAGTATTGAGTAAAAATCCCGTCCCTATATAAATCAACAGTTTCCTGGAAGTAATAGGTAGCCAGATGTTATATTTTTAATTTAACGCTAGAATTGACTCGGAGGAATTGGAACGGCCCGCATTTATTCAAGAGCCATTGGGGAAGGGAAATCGGCAAAGGAAATAGAAATATGGTAATGAAGAGATGAATAAATCCGGAGGCGTATTTTTTTCCGGATTCGTTTATTTTATAAAGATTGAAGGGGTTAACGAAAAGATTCCGTAATCGAGAGAAGTGGATGGGGAGGACGGAAGAAAAAATAATTCAGCGACATTTAAGGGAGAGAAAGGGTATTGAATCGAGATTTTTTTATTCGGGAGTTTGAAACGGAAACAAAAAGGTCGAAAACTGGGATTTTTGTTGGAACGAACGAGATACAAGTTTCGATTTTTTTATCCCGACGTATTTAATTGTCTACTGCTTTTCGTTCCCTTCCATCCTCCCCCTTTTATACGTGATCCGCTCTCTTAAAAATGTCCGCCGCTTGCCTTGTTCGGATTCCTCCCTTTGTCCCTCCGACGGAACGTTTTTATTCCTTTAAAATAAGGAAAATCAAAGCGCCGCGCGAATTTTTCGTCCCTTACCCCAACCTCTATTCGTTCGATTTTGCTCTCTTTTCCCTTTCATTCATTATCCTTTTTTCTGTCGTCTTTACTCTCTACTATACCCTTCTTTCTTCGCTTTGTCATGGAGGGCTACGAATAGTCAGTGTCCTCAGGGTAAACCCTGAATTCGTGCGTTCTCTACTCTCTTTCAGGAATATTAAATTTTGCACATATGTGTATTTGTATATATGTTATTGATATCATTATCTATAGTTTGATTTCAAGTGTACTCGCTTAATACCTCAGGTATGGAAAACCCTCATGCAACTAATACGGTAGCACCGTCAAATTATTCTATAAATTTCTCACTATAATTGAAATCTTTCACTGAGATTTTCCGTCTACCTGAAATATTTCGCGAGACCCTGCCTGCTTCTGAATACGTAAAATAACGATAGTAAAGTATTTGAATACTTTTGAGTAACACTTTGCACTCGTACAACTAACATGGTAGCTCTGGCAACTTTTTCTGAAAATTTCTCATCATAATTGAAATCTTTGACTGAGGTTTTCCGTCTTTGAAATATTTCTCGAGGTTCTGCTTGATTTGGAATACGTATAGCAATGGTAAAGTTTTTGAATACTTATCCTATTTGAATACTAAAAATCCCCGCCCCATGATTGTCTTTCACCGTACGATTATCGCTCTTTCCATACAATTTAAAACAAACTAAAAGAACTAATGAACATAGTCAATTCATCTAACTTCTTATCTCTTTTCTGCTAATGCTCTTTTAGTGCTTGAATATGCTTCACTGGAATTGATGCTGAAATCTGCCAGCGGAGACCGATTCGTCTTCCATTTGTGACACTGTTTACGTTCGTAACCGTTGTGAGATACTTACATCTACGTAAATACCCTGCAAGCCGCCTTACGGCGTGTGGCAGGGGGTGAAAACACCGGGCGTTCGGACTATTTTTTAGCCTATTATTATCACGTATAGTTCGCGGAAAGAATGAATTCTTAAAACGACTCGTCCTAGCATCTATTTCTCTTATTTTGCGCTCATTGTCGGATCGTCCAAGGTAGCAGGGGGGTCTCATAATATCTACTATATCTTCCGCAAATGTACTTTCCCTAAATTTGTCGAGCAATCACAATCTAGCTTCTAGTCTCCTATCTTTTAAGGATTCCCAACCTGCATCTGACGATGCTTTTACATTTTGATTCACGTTCACATTTACTTGATTTAACAACGTTCCATTATTAAATCATCAATTTTAATTTTCAGAAACGTAATATATATCCTGTAAAGAGGGCATCATATTTTAAAAAGATTTATAGTTAGCCGTCGGTATGAAGCTTTGGGTGATACGTGAGGAAAAAGTTCATGTCTCCAGCACAAAATACTTCATAGTTTCTCAAAGACCTTGATAAAGTGATCCTTCGCTTAGTTCCGAAGTAATGATTAATCAAATGAGCAAGATATTTATGCTAAATCCGGCTTTAGGAAAGATCTGCAAACATCCCCATTGCTATGTCATGGTATGAATCATACATATTATTGAAACGATACTATGTTCTCCAGTTTAACGTTTTCTTTGGCAGCAACAAACTAAGTACTCAGAACTGTACGCATACTTAATAGAAAACCTAATTATGTATACATTTTCAAGACCTTAAAACGTACCTCACGATGAAATAAATTGTAATGTAGAAAATCAGATTGAATAGCCTAAACATTTTCATAACGGTGATCGAAATATGTAATAGGTTATGGATGAATCTTTCATTACCCTCTAGGTACATATTTTAGCTATAATGATACGTCAGAACTACCATAATCACCAGTATGAGATTTCACCATTTTTAGTTTAACTATCTCGATAAGAATTTATCGTACGGAAAAGGATGAAACGAATTTTACTAATAATTAAGCCATCAACAAATTGTAACTTATGTTCCTGCGTATACGAGCTTTGAAAACCACGATATACGAATCTTCTCTCCCTTGGCTTCCCTTTTACCTAGTGGTACCATAAATTTGCTTGTGGTTTTACAGTCAAAAAATGCCGATATTATTTCGCTTGAAGTAGAATTAATGGCCAGAATGGTGAAAGTGAGTTTATTCTAGCAAAGCACCGCGAGCGCCATTTCAAAATCATTCCTCACGTGGGTGAAAGGCCTGGATACCAGACGCTGATGAAGCTTAGCAAGATTTCTAGCCACAGAACACCGAAAAGCATTCATATAATGATTTTACGTTTCAATGATCGCTGTTCATCAGAATTAAATTGCGTTAGTGGCCTTCTTTGGGGGCATTATCTTACAAGGGAGGATCACGTTTGTGTGAAACGGATTCGCTCAACACTTTCAGAGTAAGTTCCTGGCTTAAAAATAATAGACTCATCTTGACAACCGTGATACAACTAGGCATTAGTTTATACAAAATTAGCAACTGAAAATCCGTCAGTCAGTAAAGGTTTGTACCTAACTTTCGTGGTTTTTTTATGTTGTGTTTATTCTGTAAATTTTTTATCTTTGATAAAAATAATACTCAAAATGGCACTGATATTAATCTGTTGTTGAAATTATAAAGTCGCCATAAAATATTAGTAATCGCACGTGACTTACCTAATGCCAGAATTTATTTTTGCGCCATTTTAAAGTGTACTTTTTTGATGTATGAATAAGTTCCATCGAATTTTTGTGATCCACGATTGGCTTTCTATTGTTAAACTAGAATATTCAAATTTAAATCTATAATTTTTATTCATTTATCAATATTATCATAACATGATTATTAAAAAACTTAGCCACACTTCACACTCCCCCGTAATTCGTAATTCGTCGTAATTTATTTTTGGTGTAAATAATTGGGAAGTATTGATGGCCGAACGATACGAATCTGGTCTTCTTGTACTTAATGGTGTTTGTGGAAATAACTGTGGTAGTTAAGGAACTCTCTACTCCTATTTATTACACAATACACGTGCAGATTACTCTGTCCTTTTTTCTTTACATTTGGTTCACTGATGGTCTCTTTTACTAACAGTACTCCACACTTTTTTATCCTTTAATAATGCATACTGCAATGAAAGAGAGACCGAATTTTCGCGCATGTTTCGCGAGTTCACGCATGTTTAAGTTCTGTAAATACTAATTTATTTTCTTTATTGATCCCTTGTTACCTTAATTTTTGAAGACATGAAATTTTGGTTATGCGAAATAAGTAAAGTTGTTGATTGAGAAACTTATAAGTACGTTGGAACTGATTTTTGTGTCAAACATCTCGATTTTCCCCTTCAGTGAAATTTTACCTGCACATAATGATAATTGATGCAGATTTCTGACTTATTTTTGATCCATTTCAGTGGAATTTCAAAGTCATAGAACTTTGTCTTTGCGAGGAAAGCTAGCCAAATTGTCTCGCTCATCATACCTTGTACACCTCATTCCCACTACATTCATTTAGCTTTTGATTGCTTATGGTGTTGGGTTTGAGGTTCAGACCAGCCAACGAGAAAAATATTTTATTGGCAGATCCCGTTTTAGCTGAATTTTCGAACCTCACATCTCCGCATTTTCCATCACCGTTTTTTCAACGCATTTTCGTATTCGTAACTTTCGTATATTTTCTGTCGTTAATTCAATTTTGTTCCCATTTTCACCTCTTCGTAAAAGGGAGAAAGTGTGCATCTCTATTACGACGCTCTTTTCCTCCTCGACATTTTCCTGGAAAAATTATTATAACCTTCTCAAAAGGGATTATGTCCCTTTTATTTACATTTCGGCATTTGCCCAATTCTCCCATCTCACGCTCTTCAAGTATCGGGTTACTTTAGGAAGATTCATCGAGAGGGAAGCAAACATCGTGGAGTGTGAAACAGTTCACAGATTCTCCGGACGAAATTTTTGGTATACTTCTAGTTTTACGTACATATGTTATATGTCTGTGAGAGGTATGCGTCACTCAAAGCGATTTCTTTCGGTACACACGAAATGTTTCTTTATCAATCAGCTGAATCTCCTCAGATTCCTGATAAACTAGTCCTTTCTCTGTGTTGGTACATTCTGATAAGTTTCGTTCTCATATATTTGAATCTCGTTTTAACTTTCGAACCTTTCCAGCGTGAGCTAGAACATTACGTCACATTATGATTTCCTATTGATACCGTATTATCTGCTTTATTCGAATGCAATATCAATCCATTGTGATGTATGGAAATAAAATCGTATGGTAAGTTCCATATTGTCGTAAATGTACAACCGGTTTCATCGGGATGAAGTTAATGCGGAATTAACCGTAGAATTTTCTTTTCGTTATATCACGAAGGACTTCAGCCAAGTCACACTCGAGACTGTACCTTTCGTTCCGTTTTATTCGTTTTGTACAAAATTTAATAGTTATTTTTGGAGGAATACTGGGATGGAATTTTCTGAGCACCGCTGATAGGAAGACGTTACATTGAAAACCAATATTTTTAATGCCACATTTTTCCGTCGTTAATGAAATACCGTATGATGTAGCCGATATTATGCGTTCTTCCTGTTACATAAACGATACGAAAAGTATAAAGAGTTAAAATTGTCAAATAACAGGAAATAATGCATGTAACAGGGAGTTAAAATTTTCGTAACAAATCAATGAGCCTTACTCACATTGTCAGATGCTTTAGGACGCAAGATGGAAATCGCTAGAAGATAGAAGATACAAAGGAAGGCTTCATTTACCTAATGAGTTGAGAGAAAGTAGGTTTTCACAGAATGTAGCCGATATTAAGCGTCCTCTCTTTAACATAAGCCGTTTTGATAGTACAAGAAGAATCAGCGTAATAAATGCTACAGCTGGTCGTTTCAAGAATTCATTATTTTGAGAACGTTACGCGAGATTAATCTATTAGGGAAGTAGAGTCATTGTCAATGCACCCCCGCTATGAAATGAAATCATGGTTGAAACAGATGCTAGATCGGAATTTATCAGTCGTTTTATTACCCGCTCTGTTAGAAAGGTGATAGAATCTCATATGATATCCTCATTTTCCGGAGAAAAGACCTTTTCAAGATTTACAAGAAATAATGTGAAACTTTTTTCAAACTTAGGAGAGTTATTTTTTCGAATTATTTCAAGTAATACAATTACGTGTTTTCATTAATTTCCTTGAAGTTTTTGCATTAATATGTTTCATTTTTCCTTACAGATCCTTTCATGGACGTCAAATTAGAGCTTTCTATCTATGAATAATATTTTTGGTTACTTAATTTTCTCGTTCAAATTATAAATTACTCTCAAAGAAACAAAATATTTTTCTTCCGTACAAGGGTTAGCTCAGCTTTGAGTTTATTGAATATTAAATCAAAGCCATTGAAAATTTCGCCCGCATTGTTCATGCTTTCAGAATAATCAGAAAATTGCGTTAGATCTATTGAAATTAAATTTTTTGTAAAAGGAAAATTTTGATGGTATGATTTTGAAATTTTTAAAGTGTTTTTCGCAAAAATATTATTGTTCTATGGGATTTTTAGAGCGCTCTGCATTTTTATAAACGCAGCTCCTTTCCTTCCTCAACTTATAAAGGATAATCCTTCTCAAGGAAAGGCACGTCCACAAAACAGAAGTGATGGTCCATTTCACTGCCTGTAATCACCTTTTTAATGGTCGATAAAGCAAGCTTCATGGAGACTCCAATTTTTAGAAAAATACGAAACAAAATTGGATCCCAACCCCTTGGGTTTCGCTCCGCTTTCGTTTAAAAATGACCCTTAAAAAAATTTTCTCTCCATTTACTCAAAATTTCGTCGCTGCGACGCTGTCCTTTATCGTTAAATATAATTCGGAAAAATTCCGCATATCGCCGTGGGAAATCAAGAAAAATTGCTTTGAAGTTTATCTCAAACGCTCAAAAAAAAAACAACTTGGCAGAGGATGGGAGCGAATGGAATTAACTCGCCTTTGTGATTGGATCGAGATCGACTGAACTTGTTTCTCCAAAGAGAGGTTCCAAACATCCCCTTCATTGCAAAGTCTTTTAAGTTTCGAAACATATGTCACTGAAGGACTGTAAGATTTATTTATGTTGAAACATTCCTAAAATATTCAGCTAATGTATAACTGTGGTTATATTCCAGAAAGCGCATGATGTAATATTCCGAAAGCTAAAAATCTCGCTGACAAAAGACATAGCATGAGTAAAAAGCATTATAAGATAATTAGACCAGCGTTTCGCAGCCCTTGTGACCTCAAGTTCCACTTTCCATCTTCTCGAAACAACCAAATGCCAAGGGGCGAAAATCTTGTTTTTCCTGAGGTCGTAATTTAATATTTACGGATATTTGGTTTGCTGGAGTATGGCAGTGAAATTCTCGGAGGATTTGGTCGCAATGAAGAAAAATATTTTTTAAGTAAACTGCTAAAACGAATAAAATAAAACGGCATCAACCCGCCTTATTTCGATCTAATAAGCCCAAAATTTCCGCTCGTGGTACGCGTCCCATCGGTTGGGAAACACGGTTTAAAATCCATAATTTTTAGGGAATTTGTCACTTATTAGCGAATGAAAGTAAATTTGTGAATGAATGCAGTCATTTCCCAATTTCTTTAATGTGTAATGTTAGGAAAACATTTTTATACATACATGTTATATCTTTATTTATGCACTATTGCAATACGTGATCATTAGCACCAGATTTGATTCTGTGAAGGCTAAATTATTCTACAAAGTTAAATGAATATTTATAAATAGTAACCTTCAGTACCAATCAGTTTTCCAGAAATGAATATCAACTCTGTGTTCTTACTCCGCAATATTAAATTAATGAATCAAAATAAAGTATAAATCGTTGAAATTGACTTATGGAACATGAAGTAATTACTAGTAGATAAATAAGAAACAGTGGCCCGCCAGCATTAATGGTACCTCTTCTCCGACTCTTGCTTTTCTGCAAAATATACCATAAATACGCTCCAAAAATTGGAGAACTAATTGTAAGATTAGCAAACGGAAGGTTGTCTTTAGACTGTCCTGCGCAATCCGTAAATCCGTCAAGTTCATGCATAACTCGACAGAAAAGAGGAATTTTTCAGAGCTGTAAAATTAAAATAAGAAATCTTTAGAGCAGTTGCATCACTCAACTTTTCTCCTAGCCTTTACTTACAACTGTGAGGCATGGAATTTTAATGAGATACACCTCGCCAACGTAGATTACCAATGAGAGACGCGTGCAAGAAGATCTACGGAGAAGTCAGAGCAGAAGCACATTGGCAATTCAGGCGGTATCAGTCAACGATATCCTTACAAGGTTCAAGTTCTTAAAATGAGAATGGTCTGCTCGCCTTTCGGAAGAAAATGAGCAACTTGAGACTTCCATAGTAATGAAATGCAATGCCGAGGATCTTGAGGAGGAATTCGTGGAGGTCAAAAGAGAGATGAGACCTTGATATCGTCAAAATCCTCGGGGCAACTTGGTGAAGTAAGCAGAATACACTCAGAGAACCCCTGAATAAATTAAGAATAGCTTAATATTCATTTATTACATACCTTGCAGCAATTTGACCCACCCTTACCTAACCTCTCCGTATGCTTTATCTCGCATTCCTATTTACTGCTTAATCCTGCATTTGCTATTATATTTACGGCATTAACGTCTGCATTAAAATTCACAACGCTAAAGACACATCACCTCTCACATTATAGCATAATAATTAACGATGCATATCATCACATTACCTGTACTTTTTAACAATATTACCTTTTCTTTAAAGGAAACAAGTGGAGCCAATATTAATTTATGAAGGGACACATTCCGTAATAAGTAAAAGCCGGTTATGGTTACCCAAAATATTGGACTGCCAGCTGGCTAACCATTCCGACTTTGGAGAATTTTTTGAGCTTCAAAATAAAGGTAAAAATGGAAATTTACCGTATTTATGTCTGCAGAATATTCAGGGCGGAGGCCGGTTTAAACCTCGGACCCTCCAACATTAGCTACCAAAATCTCGTAAGGAAATGAGGCTTACCACTACCAAAAATGAGGAGTGCGGAAGTTTGCTTTCCATTTCCTCACTAAGCCAAAACGATAAGAGTATAAAACGTCCAATGCTACAACATTTCCTATAAGTAACTCTCATCAAAACATTTAATAAGGAATGTCCAAAATTATTGCCATCATTCATGAAAAAAGCCATGTTCGGACGGACATTTAAATGAAAGATACATATTCTTCAATTCCGAACCAAAATACGAATGATTGTTAAGCATCACTTTAAATCCGAATTAAAGCGTGATTTTCAACCATCACATTTGGAGTTTTGCCCCTCAAAACAACGCGGCGCCGAAGCTGGCGTAGGTCAAGTGGAAAACACCAATCCCACAAGTGCAGATTGATGAGGAGGAAATCTCAGTGAACAATAGCAGACTGGCACAACCCTTTAATTGCGTATGTGCCCTCAGTTTGATGTGGGCGGGCGGAGTCTGTGAATCTCTGATGGAAACTGCCTACGGAAATGCGTAGGAAGATGTAATTTACTACTCCTTCTGCAGCGACTCAATTCATGTCGATTGCTCGATGGATTTTGCCTCGAGATCTGATGGAATTGCGTGTGGAAAAAATAAATCGAA
This sequence comes from Ladona fulva, assembly GCA_000376725.2. NCBI lineage: Eukaryota > Metazoa > Arthropoda > Insecta > Odonata > Libellulidae > Ladona > Ladona fulva. Next base: position 1,040,303 of record KZ308781.1, read on the forward strand.
ATCTAAGAAAAAATAAACAATTTTATTACATCTATACGGATTATCTTAGGAAACAAATTGGGAAATAGCTATATGGAAGCGTCCTAAGCAAGGGTAGATGTTATAGCAGCTCTATCTTGACCAATGGAATACTTTTAATAACAACAATAATTTTAATCATAACTTTAATGGATACGGGATTATAATCCCAATAACACCCATTTTAATAACCATTATTATAAATGACGAAAAAAACCATTTCTTAGTCAGAAAAATACAATTATCCGGGACGCGAACCTGGGGCTCAGAGTTGAAAAGGTGGTACGCTTCCACTCTGCCATCGCTGCCAGTTTCATGATGGTTTTTAGATAAAGAATGCAAGAAAATACATCTTCCATGTACTTTTCCTCAGTCTTAGTCATGGTTGTGAGACCAACAGCAGTGTGTGAGTGGGACGATAAAAACATGGGATTGAAAAATATACAATACAAAATTGATAAAAATGCCGCAGACTGGGGATCACCGAAATGGATCGTTAATTTAGTGAATGCGAATGCATCTCCTGCCATGATTATAGTGAATGCACCTCCTGCCTCACGCCAAAATGTTACTCGCAGGGTAGACGTAGATGTAGAATTCTGTTTTTTTGTGCTTAAAACCGTTGTGCGAAAATTGGGCCATTTTGTGCAATTTGAGCATTAAAATTGACCTGCTTTAATATTGAGAAAGCTCTAGAAGCTTTAACTCAAAAATAAAAGACCAAGTAGACCGTGCGAGATTTATAACCGCTTTGTTAGGGGTTGAATGGAAGGAAAAGGACGATAGTCTTCTTCGTAGTAAGAGTTATAGCTTCATGCACGGAATATTCTTGCGTCGTGAAGGTTGCAAAATTTCCGAAGCAGCGGCAACTCTGTGGTATTTACTCTTCGACCCTAAGTTTCCCTAATATTCGAGCCTCACGCTCGGTTATTCACTATAGAAACATTACTCTCAACGTTGCCACAGTCTTCACTTTGCCTCCGTTGCAGATTTCGTGCACAGCGAATACGCCAACGCATCAAAGGACACGGAAAGGCTTTCACGCTTAAAAACATGCACCGATGCTCGGTGAGGGACGCTTTAAAGTTTACAGAATTGAAATATGAATGTTTTAAAGGTCGGCGCCGTATCTTAATGGGTGCAAGCCTTCCAGCCAGCGGTGATAAGCGGAGAATGTTGTATGGCCAAGGTGTCCCTCCGGCGTTAGGCCTCCTCGCGCGGAGCGTCTGCGATTGCTCGGAGCAAGAAGCCCTCGTATAAAGTGAGGCTGACTGCAACCGTATGCAAAATTATACTTAGGAGTAATTGGGTCAGGGGCGGATACTGGCCTCAACCTTGCGGGCAATAGTGGATCCGAGCATAACTTGAATGAAGAAGGACCCGCAAAATTATAGATGCCGTGGAACTTATGCACTTACTTTAATGGGCTGAAAGATTTTTAAAGATACCTTACAGTGCTGAGCGCGATGAAAAATAGGACATTAGTCTTCTTACATGTAAACTGAGATCTGAGATAGCTCAAGTTGTAATTGACAGAACATCTTGAAAACCTTGCCAACTCAACTTCTATTATGTAAGTTACATCACTTCATTGATTTTTCATTAGTTCATAGCTTATAAAGAATGACTGAATGAAAACTAATAGCAAATAAAATTTTCGAAAGTAATATTTGTCACTAAAACAGTTATTCGAAATTATTGAGACTATTCTTGTAGTAAAAATATTTTTAATTTCTGTTGATTTTCCAGCTATGGAGAAAAATAGGATGGGATTCTAACTATACTCTATAAGTGTTAACGGAAAGGGTAAACCAATGAATTGCTGGTTAATGTCATGAATGAGGTTCTAATAAGAGAAGATTAGCATAGCTTAGAAAAATTTTAGAATCTTATAATTTTAAAAAATCCGCATGAGATCTTTTAATACTATTCATTATCTTGCATTACACGAGAATATAGATTAATCCAGATGAAACAGATTTGTACTTAAATCTCTTAAAATTTTATCATACCATACAATTAATAAAGAAAAAGATGATATTGACATTCAGAACCCTATTTAGGAAAAAGTTTGGAGGAACAAAGAATATTCATTCATTAAAAGTTTGGATTATTCTATCTTAAAAAATTAAAGATGGTGAATTCTCTCATATCGTCCAAAACGTAAGTCTCGCAAACTCTGTCCTGAGATGTTAAACTTTTAGAGAGAGACTAAAAATCTAAATTGCTTTCTTTGCACGTTTTCACTATTCGCAGTTACGTGAAATTAGAAATACATTTGAAATCAAAGTAAAAGAAAGTCTTACAAATGCACGCATCTGAAGTCTCTTGAAAGAAATTTTAGAAAATAATTGAATGACTCCAAGTTAAACGGTGAACTAGAAATTCCAATTTCAGTAAGAGATTAATTAATTCGTTGCGTTAGAATCTGCATGTCGAATGACTACGAAAATTTTTAGGGTCAAGATTTTAAAAGGACGCTGCCGCAATATTTTCGCTGCTCTGGATCATCATAGGGCCCTCTATATAAAATAAATATCTATGAGACGAGATTCCGGAAACCTATTTCAGAAATAGAAAAACCTAGTACTCTTCAATCAAATTAGGGATACCTGTCCTTCCTTATTCCTCCACGTAGGAAAGGTCTATTTCTTTAAGAGAGGAAAACAGCGGGGAGGATAATATTTCCTTGTATCGGATGCTTTCATTTCGATCGGGGACTTTTATATCGGTTATTTATGTAAGCGTGAGCCTTTTGCTTTAGCCAACTGGAGGTGGTTTTCCTCGCGCTAACCACATTTATCTATGTAGCTGCACGTATATACCTGCATGTACCAGAGAATTCCATTATAAGCTCGCATATGAGCCTAACTCGGTTAACAGGGTCAAACATGGATTTACGTCCACCTCCGAACATCCCCGACGCAAAAGCGGCTCCCAATTGATTACGACCGAGAAAACACGAATTATTCCGCGGAGGTCAATGCCAATTGGTCCCCATAGATCACGTGAGGTTGTTGCGGCTTTTTCGGTTCGCCACTCCGCACCTTTTCGCAGCTTTTCTTGATAAATTCGCCCCAAAATTGACAGCGAACGGCTCGGAAAGTTATTAGCCTCACGTTCATTTTGACACGGGAGAACCCTGGCGACAGGGGTCGAGCGAAGCGTTTCCTTTTTTATCCCATTAAAGGAAACAAGGGCAAATATCGAAGTCCCGCTCGGAAAAATCCCCGAATTTTTTCCATTTCGCTCAAAGGACCTTCGTCGCTTCCATTCTACCGGTCTCCTAAAAATCCATTCACAACTTCCCATCCTCCCCGGGAGCCCCTCTCTCGTTCTCGCTTAACTCTTTCCCCTTCCGAGACCCCTAGATCTGCTTCCCCTGACGTCCCTCCGAGGACTTCCAAGGCTCCCGGCTACAGCCACCCACGCTCGTCCTTCACGAGCCTTCCCCTATTTTCCTTCCTTCCCCTCCCCTTATCGCCACCCACGCCTTCGCAGTCCTGACCACGCCCCTTTTTCCATTCAAGCTATCCCCAATGACACAGTATCCACCTCATCCCGTCTACCTCCCCCCCTGCTCCGCATCCTCCCTTCATATCCTATCCTTCTCTCTTTCTTAGAGGACCATTCAGCATTTCCACCTCTTAAATCCCACTCGTCTATTTATCTCAATTTGGATAGCGTTTCTTTCGTCGCTTTTCCCGTCTCTGTTTACACCTTTCATCTCCTTTGATCTGTATTTCTTTGTCTTTTTTGTCCCGTTTATTTTTATTGCCTTTCCACGGCTTACTTCCCTCTCACGCTCCTACATCCCGTCTTAGCGTTCTGGAAGGATATCGCAGTCTGTCCCCATCCCTCCGAAACGCTTCATCCGAATCTAATTTTACCCCCCTCTCTCAATCTTAATCTATTCATCTTATCTAGCACTCTGTGCCTATCTTGCTCCATATACATCAGAAACAGAATGAAAGTAGCCCTTTCAATATTCTCCCTCCAATTCTTAGCTCCGCCCGTTACCTTCTATTTCCCCGAAACTCCTGATCTAATTCTCCTCTCCTTCAATCTTCGTCTATTCACCCATTCCCTCACCTCCTCATTCTAACCCTATCTCTACAAACATCGTTTCCAGTAAAAAAACTCTATCTTTCTCGGCAAAGTCTCTTTCAACTCCTTTCTCTACTCATTTCCTTCCTAACGTCTGTGTCTATCTTTATTTTCCATCTTCACATACAACATTGTCAATATAAATCTATAACTATCAGGTTGCATCCCTTAACAACTCCTTCCCGAAAGACTCCTTCATTGGTTTCTCTTTAACCATCCTCCCCTTTAACTTGCTTCACTTTCCTCAACGCCTCCGCACCAAACAAAGTTTTCTGTGGAAGGTTCTAGGAGAAGCTGCCGTATATCTTTTACATAACTTCGTCCTGAATGTGTATTTAATCTGGGAACAGTTTCGAAACCAATTAATTCTATTATTCTGCCTATATGACTCACATAACATCCATCGAACTGTAATTATTTAAATCCCCACCAAGTAATTTTTCAAATGTTTAAAACAAATTGTATAATGTAAATATAATAACATCCCTGCATAACTGTCTTTCTTTTTCTAATATTTGCCTATCTCTCTTAACTCCCTTATCTCATTCTCGCAATCCTTGTCTTATCACTTTTTTATCAATCCGCCCTGCTTTTCTTTAAATTCCTCTCGCATTCTTTCCCTCCCTGCAACTCACTTTTATCTCCCCGCAACCTATATATCTCTGCTCTTTTCTTTCTTCTCCGTCATAAGCTTCCGCTTCTTCTTCGATGATAATATCCTTTCATTTCTTCACTGGTCTGCCTACACTCCTTTTTCATCTCGGAGTCTCATCTCACGCCATTTCAATGTACTCCACTTGTCCACTCGTGTTGTGTGTTCATCGCATTTCCGCCTCCTGCCATTCAACCAGTCAATTTTCCATTCTGCGTAACACTCCTACGTATGTTTTGATTTATAATTCTGTCACTTCAGGTTTAGGTTTTCTCAATTATCCCTATGTATTTGTTTCCATTTCTGAGTATTTCGTGTTCCTTAAGATGTTTGTAGAACTGTTTCCATTCCATGTATTGAAGTCGATCTTATTACTTCTTTGTAGGTTCTTCCTTTCAGCTCTTAACCTACACATTCATTATCACATTAATTATTATACCTTCGAATTAATTAATACAAGGATTTTTATAAGATAATTGAAGCACCCTCAAAGTCGTTATGATTTCAGAATAGTATATAATTTATAAACGATGATTACCATTTATGACACTGAGTATTTAACGAGGGCAGCAGGTTTGGAATATTATCTTTCGTTATTAGTTAATCTAGATGTAATATTATTATATTAAGGTGCTATTGTGATTTAGTGCTATTGTGATTTAGTGCTCTAAGGGTATTTTTGTAATTTTAAGTTGCGTATTGTAACTTCGTAATTTTCCGTCTATTCCTTCAAATACATATGTTTAGTATTTCCCCATAAGTATTTTGAATTTCCTTTTGTTTAAATTTTTGTTTTTTTGGAATTTAAAAAGGTTTAAATATATCGAATAACTAGGACTCGAACCCAGGTCTCCCACTTCTCGGGCAGGTATTTAAGATCTAAACTACAATGCCTCATCTCTTCCACACTGCTAATGGAATGCTCCACACTAATCATCACATTAGCGTAGAAGAGAATAAACGTTTACTGCAAATCAGTAAAGAATTAAAAATTAGAAAGCAGCAGTGAATTTTTCCAATGATAATTATCAACCAAAATACTGCTCTACTCAGATGAAGGAATGAATTCCTACAATTATCACTGTTAATTGTTTGTTTCCTTCAGAGGGGTTTCCTCATAGATGCCTCGACTAGGACCTCTTGCGATTATTGGTGCCACTATATAAAACGCCGCTTGCATTGCTTGCAAATGCATTCCCTAAACAGTATGGATGCGGCAAAATACCTGCCCAGAAAGAGTAAGACCTGGGTTCGAGTCTTGCTCACGTCGCTATTTTTCACATCTGTTTATCCTAGGGTTTTCAGGCGCACGTCTCTGTGTGTAAAGTTTAACACCTTATTTTATGCCCTGTAACCATGTTTCACTCTATATTGCTTTTAATTTCTTTCTACTGTGTTTTCGCTGGTATTTTTACCTTCCATCTCTGTGGGTGTTCTCCCTCAAATTCTTCCTCTTTGTCAAACTTTAGTTGGAAAGATTTTTTCTCACACTCTACACTAATTTTTAATGAATTATTGCACATTTTATAACGCCATACGAGATTAGGTGGAAGCGATGCCCACATGGGCCTAACCTTGCTAATGAAGGTTCCGTCTATCTTTTATTACCTGAACCTCTACCTTCATCTCTCTTTCCCGTTTTCCCAGCTTATAAAACACCAACACTTGTTTCGTAATTCTTGCAGCTGTATCAGATTTTCACATTCTAGGTAAGGGATTGGGTTAACCTATAGCGCATCCTCCTAAGGAAGTGCGTTGAGGGGGAAAAATGTTTGTAAAAATGCATTTCTTAAGGGAAAGGATACCGTTTTTACTTTGCAGATTGAGGTGTGTGCATTAAAAGGAAGTCCCAGTTGCTAATTTTAATAATAATAAAAATAATTTATTTAACTCAAACAGGTTGCCCCAATTACATGAGTTATAATAGAATAGACACAAAAAAAACAGAAGAAAGGTAAAAAAAGGAAACAATATGCAGAATAACAAAAAAGGTTAAAAAATACAGAAAAAATACAAAACATATACAGATTAAAAAGATACATAATACAATCCAATAAAAAAGCAATACAAGAAACACAAAATGATGTTCAAGGACGTATGACTTATGGTGTTCAAGGAATCGTAGAAGTCACAATATTGGATTGTTCGTTAACCGACCGACCTACTGATTCTTTCACTTCTGTTTATCCTTGTGAATGCATTTCCTGCTCAAATTACGTATATGAACGCAAATACTTATGCAATAATAGTTATATATAATAAATTCTAACACGCATAACGTATTCTGCCGCTGAAATATAGATGGCGCATTCAATGCTGCATATTCATAGTCTGCAGCGCATTATTGTAGTTTTAATTATTCACAAATAAGAATGACATAATTGGCGCATGAACTGTGTAAAGTTTACCACTCACATTCTAGGGTCTTTATTCACCATCGAAGTATTCAGATCCACGCTGTGCTACAGGTACAAGGGATGCATCACAACGTAAACAACGTTATTGTTATTGCAACAACATTACTTGCTGTTCTCTGTGTGATACACACGAGTTATCTAGGAAAGATTATGATGTGAATTTAAGGATTGGCAAACATTTAGAGGAAATAATTACGGATAACTCAACACGAGAAAGGAATATCTATACAGTGGATTTAATCGAAGAATTGGAATCTATGAAAGATTTTCTAATACCAAGAATAAACCCTCTTCAGGTTTTGGAATATATATTTACTAGAAATTTGATCGGAGTCTTTCCTAATTTTAGAATGGCTTTGCGTGTTTTATTGACACTTACGGAGAATGTTGCCGCTAACATATTCAAAAGTAATGCCAACTATTAACTCATAATGAACATTCACTGTAGCAGGATACGAAATATGCATAATTATTTGTTGCTGATGTTTTGTGACCAGTGTGAGCTGGAGAACGAAGTCATAAAGCAATGGTTATTCGGAGTCTTACAAAATGATTTTTATCTGCAAATCAGGAAATGTGTGGTTTTGGTATTTAATTTTAAGGGGCGGCAAATTATGTTCGCATCGGCAGATAGGCAGGGCGCTGCTCTGGAGGTATTAGTCTTCCATACAGACATTTCTCTATCACACTTTTTACTTTCGCTGTGGATTTTTTCTTTCTTCTTCGTCTTCCTTCTCCCTCCCTCTTTCTCATTTGCTTCTCCTCCTTGGGCGTTTTCCTCCCGCCTTTTATTACTGTCATTTCTCCATCTGTCCATTCACTCGCGTTTTCCATTCTTCCTCTTTAATCACTTCCTCCCTTTTTGATCCCCATCCCCATGCCTTCCTTATCTACCACATTTATCTTCCTTTTTATGCCGCCTCTCGCTTCCTTCCCATATCTTATCTCTTTCCTTATTCCGCCTATTCTGCCCTCTCCATCCTCACTCGACGTCCACTCTTGCACTCGTAAGTCGTGCTCTACCTTTTCCATCTTCATCCGCATTATGCATTCCTTGCCACTCCTTCTTCCATCTCCATTTCGTATATATTCTCTACGCTCCCTTTTACTGATATACTCTCTGCTACTACTCACATTTAGTATCCTTTCTCTCTTAAAATCACGACCGTTAAATATGTGCCACAATGGTTTACCTATCCCATATTGAATTCAAAGTAAGGTTCCTCCATACCTGTCGTTCAGATTTACTTGTATGGTCTAGTACAGGCGTAGGAAACCCTTTTTCGGTTGCGGTTCAAAATCAACCAAATTGTGACCATAAAGTAGGACATTTCGGGTCAGTGGTACATGTAATGAACTTCGCTCATCCGTTGTCGGATTATCCGTGCATGATTTTGTATAATTCGCCGTAACGAGTATTTTCGCGTTCTGAAGAAAGCAGGACTTGCGTAATACCTTTTCTTGTAGCAGCAGAAATATGACTACAATGATTATTGCTGCGTTAAAGATTCTAAGAAAGCTCGGTGCGAATTAATGAAACTATTGAAGTTATCGGAATATGTGCGCAAATGATAATAAATTGTTTATTTACGTCCTCTACGAACATAAGAGACAATGAAACTTCTTATTTTTTCCATCATCGATTTCAACTTTCCGAGCGTTGTATTTGCTTCTCTAAAGACTATGCCTGGTCTCTTGGGGAGATGCTTAGGAGTTGCAGTTCGTTATTTACATATCTCTATAAAGAAATTATGAACGTCAAAAGAAATTAGAGGGAAAGTTTTCGTTATCCCTGTTTTTTGACTATTTGTTCCTACATTACCATTGCAATCACGCGGTTCCAGCTGCGATCCGCGATTCCATTTTCGTCGCTATCATTATCGTAATGGCATTCTCTTAACTTTGACACTCGAGTAGGTTGCTTATCAAAACATTATCAAATGGGTCACTTGGTGACCCGCGGGCCATAGGTTACCGACACCTGGTATAGTATTATCGCACTTTCCACTGCAACGCACTCCTTTTGACTTTCAATATATGCCATGGTATGTATATACATATATACATAATGTATATACTTTCGGAGGCTAGAAGGCAGAATTAGATGACCGTGTCTCTAAAACCGTTAAATACGACGGCGACATCTTCTGATGATTAGATTAGATTTAATAAACGGGCATAAAAATGCCCTCTTTCTATAGGATACATAAGAAATACATAGAATATATAAAAAAATGGTGTTTAGGCTATCTGGCTGTCGTCTATTTTTATAGTTTTAAATTCAGAATTTAATACTTAGTATTAAAGTAGAAGTAGAAGTTACTTAAAGTTAATAGTAAGGAGACTCATTCATCAAAAACAAAAGATATTGTAACCTATAGGAAGAATATGTAAAAATAGGCATGCACCCTTGGGAAGGACAAAAAGACGATAACGACAAATATACGGAAACCTATTTCTCGGGAGGTTCTTCAATGCTGCAACTCATTATAGTAGTAGCATTGTTAAATGTGCTTCGACAGCTTTAGTCATTTCGCAGGTAGGCTCCCACCGGGAATCGAACCCGGGACCGCCTTTGCTGAAGTCGAACGTGTTGCCCACTTGGCTAACCGGGAGCCCAACTCTATATAGTTTCCTTATAGTTATTGATTCGTTTTTTATTGCGAGAATTGCTCACTTCATATCAAAACTGAATAGTTGAAACTCAGTAGAATTCTCAGTAGACTGTTTATGATGATTCTTTTGTAGACTCCAAAGCGAAAACTCAGTATGAGGGTCTTTACAAAGGCAAAATTAAGAAATGAGAGTATCTGATGGCTACTATTGTATACAAGAGGTAACTCAATGTAACGTCTCCATAGCAAATACATCGATTTTTTTTTAAATTTGATAGAATTTCGTCTGTTACTCAAGTTTTTAGAGTAAAGTGCATTTTGCCTCATTGTAACTCTTACACATAAGGGACGTAACTTTTATGTATTGTAATTTTATACGTGATCAATCCCCGATTCCAAATTTATTTCCTCCTTGGTTTTTTTTTGCGCCTGAAACGTTTCTACAGATGCCTCCTTGAATCTCTTCTCCTCAGAAATGGCCTTAAATCGTTCCACTTGCCTTCCCTTACCTTGCGTTTTTTAACGTTGGGCCGAATTCCATTTGGGACTCCTATGTCTCATATGGGATTTTGAAGAAGTCTTCTGTATTTTCCATTCTTTCAATTTCCAGTCCCTTTATCTCCCCATCTTTCTTCGAATTCAAGAAGATCAGTCGCATCATGGGACTTATTTGTCTCGTTTTCGCATTTACAGAAATCATTTGCTTAGCTTCTTTCCTATTTTAACTCCACATTATGGTCCTTCTAACCTCTTATCTTTCATTTTCCTCGTAAAGCAAAGCTATTATGCTTAATTACTGAAATCAACGGGACTTCTGGGTTCCATGTCCGTTCTGAGGTTGCTTCTATGCTTCGTTACTTTTCTCTTCTCTCACATTATGGTCCATCTCTCGTTCTTTCTTTTTCTGCATCATACGTGGGTTGAATATCAACTGAACTTCTAGGTCTCTTTCCCTTTACCAAGGAAGTCGTCCGTCTGTTTGACTTCTTTCCTTCCTTTCCTTTACCTTCACATTTTCCTTCTTGATTTTATAAATTTCTCTCTCTCTCTCTTCCTTTTATTTCCTTCTCCTATTCTAACTTCCCCTTTTATACGCATTAATTATACCGGCCCCTGTGTCTCTCTTTCATTACCTCTCCTCCATTTGTCTTCTCCTCTACTTTCCCCAGCGCCACCCTCCATTTTTCTCTCTCTCCCATTCCCCTTTTATCTCTTTTTTGTCTCCAAACCGTTTTTTCTCCTCCGCTTTTTCATCCTCGGCGCTCCTTTTCTTCCCCGAGAAAACTTTAAGCTATTGACTCTTAATTTTCGCCATTTCCCCGAAGGATGCGTTCTCCCTTGCCTCTATTTCTCTCCCTTTTTCTGCGGCTTAAAAAGACTTTTCCCCTTTCCCGCCACTCCGAATTCAATCATCGTTTAGTTCCGCCTTTGGGGCCCAAAGATTTTCGCCCTTCTTCGACTTCTTCGCGATCTTTACTCTTGGGCGCCACGTTTCCACGCTGTTCTTTTGTTTCCGGTCGTCTTTTTTGGCTCCGGAGTCCCATATTTTCCATGCAACTCCATCCTCTTACGCGGCGGACGAAAATCCCCCTTTCCGGGTCGTCCCTAGGCGAAAAATCCTTATTGAACGAAGTCGTCTTTCGGGACGTCCTGGTCCGGGGTCTTATTTGGGGGTTATTGCGTGGCTTCGGAGGTAAGTCGTGAATAATATCGGAGAAAATGCACTCCGCCGCTCCGTGGCGCATTAATTTGCCGTAGCGACCTCTTTACTACATGAGGTTTCCTTCCCGTTATAGGCCTTTTTACCTGTAGCTCCATTCTTTCGCGTGTTTACATATATTAAGGAATTTCCATTTTGGAAGAGCGTGACCTTGGGGATAACGGATGTGCACCCTTAAGTAGACGAGTGTGAGATGCTTAGAATTTTAAGCAATGATCCGGATTGAATAAATCCCCTAAGTTTCACTAATGGGATTTTTGGCTGAGTCATTTCCGTTGAAGCAAAGTTAATGCTGTTGGTAGAGATGTAAATGGTAATGGTGTTGTGTGTGCTAGTGATATAATCACCAAACAACTCACAACATTTTCAGAGTTTAGTGCATTTACATCAATTTAAAATAGGGTTTTAGGGTAGATAGCACAACCTTCCTTTTGCATAGTTCATATTTTTTCACTGTGGTTTATATTTATTTATTTATTATACATTACCGTAGCAGTTAGACGCTGAGTCAGGTGGCGACGCTATCTTACACTAATATGGCAAACTTATACAATAGACACAATTAACACAAACAAACTTACTGTCTTACATACATATCTATCAAAATCAAACAACATCTTTGCCTATCGTTATTTCAAACTACTCTATCATTATATTTACAATTTAAACAGCTATAAATTATACAATTTAACATAAATCTCCGAAGTAACCAATGAGTACACACACANATTCGAAGTGTATGATAGCTAAGTCAATGTAATACCTCGCCTCTTTATTCTGAAAGTGGTGCAACTGATACCGCCCAGCTATAAAACAGTGCTCAGCCAATCCAAAAATATTCCAGGCGTTTGTCTACAATTCTAGTTTGCCTTCATCATAGAGATAGAGCCCCTCTTTAGGAAATCTCATGTAGGGAATCATTCATAACGTGAACAGGAGCACAAAAATGTATGTTATTATTATTATTATAAAACACTTTATTCGGCGAGGTTAGGCCCATGTGGGCCTCTCTTACACCTAACCTCTGCAGTCATACATTTACATAGAATTTCAGAGATTAAAAATTATATAAAAAAATGCATTAAAAAGTAAAGGATAGGGTTGCGGGGAAAAAACTCCTCGCCTGAAGACTTTCAGAGAAAAACCCACGGTGCGGGAAAACGCTCACATAAGAAGGGAAGCGAAAAAAACCCGCGAAAACACATATAGAAATGAAATAATTAAATCGTAAAATCGGTGTAGCAAAAAAAAAGATGAATTAAAATGTCGGCATTTCCGTCCCGTCCTATGACGGGGTTCCATGGAGAGTGTGTAGTCTTCAACTGCGGGTGAGGTCTTGTGCCTGAAAATAATTAATGGGGGAGAAAAATAGACGAAAGAAAACGGTATATTGCGAATATAATTATTTACGAACATAAGAAAGCATTCCCTAACCGGAACTCTGTAACTTGCCGGGACTCGAACCCGGGACTTGGGGTTAGAGCATCAGCACGCTAACCGCTCCTCCACCACTGCCTGTATTTTAATGGTATCCTAGACATCTAATGTTATACGAAATTCTGAAGTTCATAAAAATTTTAGATTCTGAAAAGCATCCTTTTTTTAAATCATTGATATGATAATCATTGATTGTAACAAAAGTTTCACTGGGGAAAGGGGTATTACAGCGGAATGAAAGAGTGATTACTATTTTCTTTTATATTCATTTTATAAAAGCATAATGGAATTTTCGTAATGAAATTAAACAAGCATTGGAGACAATGAGACCAAATTAATTAAAATACACGAGGATCATGTGGAGTAATTGATAATATTAATCAATCTTGAAACCATTCATGATTCCGAAGATGATGAAGTTCCCCCTTTTATATTCTTATCCCTCTTTTTACTGATATTTTATTATTTTATGCATTACACGGGTGCATATTTCGTATTATATATATCTTTATATAAAATGAAAAATGCACGCAGCGTTCTTCTTTAAACATTTTAGAGTTCAATTTCCTTAATTATTTCAAAATTATTCTCCGATTTTGATTTCGCTAATGCACGTGCACTGGGCTTTTATTTGCTTTTCGAATGGCCATTGAGATAAGTTATGACATACCAAATATAACAACGAATATATTAGTCCCCTCTAATCTCCTAATCAGCCGTCTCAAGGATTCACAGTGCTCTGGGCCAGGATGACGCAGGACCCCACTTAAACGAACAGATTTCTCTGTTAATATTCTAAAACTCTGGAAAATATATATTTTAAATTATTCGCTAAGATATAGACAGAATTATAGAAACATAATAATGTTAATTGGATTTAAATATTCATTTCTGTCAATGACAAACTGTCGATATTTTTTTATTTGTCAATCTTATCAACTTCCTCGTCCTTGGTTGACAAAATACATAAACCTGTCAGCCTTTCTTGGAAAAAGTTCGATCATTAGTTACTTCCTTATAAAATCGATGCAAGTAGCCGTGACTACGTGAACACCCATAACTTTAATGGTTGAATAACTAAAGTTTCACAGAAATATTTTTTTAATTTCTGTAAAATTTTAGCGCAGTAATTTTAACCATACTTTTATACTTTCAATTTAATTTTATCTATGAAAAGGATCTTTCAGCCACTGCTGCTACCATTGTTTGAATTATTTTATTTTTTTTTCTGTTTGGTTGTACTTCTTTCTAACTCATTTCAAATGCAATTTCCACTGGAGATCTTCAAAGGTTCTAACACCTAGAGGGGCTCCCATAGGCGTGAGACGCGGTGCGATTGGCCCCCAGTACTACCCTTCATACAGCTTTGCTCTGCTATTTGAAATTAAAAATTAATGGAAGGATCTGTGTAATAAGATCGGCCAACGGCAGCATTATTCAGTGGCTTACATGTGCTATTGAGTTTTTATTGGAAGCATGTGATTAGTATAGCGGAAAGAAGGAAATAAGGTGATTATCATAGGATAATTTTAAATATTTTTCGTTGAAGGACTTTTTTAGGATTAGCGATTCCTAAATTGTGACTTCGGTAATGCGTGCATTGTCTGTATGTATCTGATCAAGTATTGTGACTACTGCCTAAGAGAAATAATCCGAGGGGCTTCCCTCCCTTCTATGGCAAATGCCAGGCAGATTGCAATTGTTCCCCTCAATTCACGCAATTACATTTCTCATACAATTTTAAGTGTATAGGTAATTTAGTAAAAATTTTCAAAACGTGTTTTGAACACTGCTTCTAGGTCATACATCTACTTGTAGAGAAAACTTGTAATAATTCACTAACTAACTTCACCTAACGAAGGTAATTCGCCCTCACATCCGGAGTCTTGTTCATTAGCGCGGATTTAATTTCCGATTTGATTCCGAGTCATAAAATAAATATGAGGTCTGCCAAAAAGTACCCCACTCTTACAAGCAAGCAAAGATTGGCAGCGTCTGTTTTGTTTTGCCATTTTGGTTACTTTTTATCCTTCGTACATACTCAGACATTCGCCCGTAAGACCGAAACATTCGACCACGAGGCAGGTGTTCGTAAGCAAGGTCATAAGAAAAAAAAAAGCTCGTTAACAAAAATAATACATAGGGTTGAAGAAATCTATCGAATTTTCGGGTCACTCATTACTCGAGGCAGAATTGGACTTGTAATTACCTCGCTTAAAATTTCTCATATATCACGAAGGATTACCAAATTGAGTGTAAAATAGCCTCGCGGTCGTAATGTAGCGTATGAATAATGTGCGTTTCTGAAAAATTAACTCTCCCTTCACGTTAGAATAACATTGCGAGAGCCGTGAATCCATAAAGCTTCTCTAAAATTACCCTCCGCTTCATCCTTTCATGTTATTTTTAGAGCTTTTCGAAACGCGTAGAGAGGACGCAAATTTCGACTAACGGAGGTTTCGAAGCGTAATAACTTCATCCATATCCCTTAAAAAATCTTCAAACTAATATTTCGGAGATGATGCCTAAGCGGAACTTACTCGTTGTTAACGCGAGGAAGCTTCATAACCCGAAAAAGACCTGGGCTAGGAATGCCGTCGTAATTGATTGAGCTAGTCAAGACATCTCCTACATTCCGCCTTCGGAAAGATAATTTTATATTCTGCTGCTTTAAATATTTCCCTGATGCCTCCATCCCTTAGGGAAGATAGCCGATCATGGAAGTTGTTTTCACTTGGAAGGACGAAAAGGTATGGAGAGAGGTAACATTAGTGCGGGATACTTCTCCATATATCTCGCAGTCGATTTGTATTTTCTACCTTGAATAATGCCAATTATATTCATATTTTCTCGCTGCCACATACCAGGCATTCCGTACGGTTTTCAACTACTCCGAAACCGAAACTACTCAGACCGAAAAGCGGGCAGCGCAATGTTTTTGAACTTGACGAAGTTTAAGAACTTTCCGAGAAAGAGCTAAGGGAGTATTTCTTAGATTATTCGGATTGCAGCCTTTCGGAAGGCTCTGGAAAGGTTTAATAGGCTGGTAGTAGATGTAAATTCTACGGCGTAAGATTATTTATTCGGAATACCGCTCTTTTTTCCTTCAAAAAGGCGTTGCGAAACCAGAAAGAACTTGAGAAGTCGACATCTAATCCTATTTGAATAATCTTTTTATTCGTTCAGTTTCCTCTTCTCCGCTGGATTCTTTCGCTATAAAACAGTCTTCGTGGAAACTTCTCGGATGTTATGATTCCTTTTTGTTTTCCGTGAAGTTGGACGATGCAATAAAGCAGCTTCTATCAAGCACCAAGTGGCTGCCCTCAGCGGAAACAAATGTAGCGAAACTTTGAAACCGGCGATCTTTATGTAAAGTAATGGGGAACATTTTGATGTACGCGCCCAAGCATTGGCCGTTCATACTTTATCAATAGGTAATCACCTTTAGGGAAGTTTCTGTGTTTTCTTACGGACATGAGCTCTTTGCATTCAAACTTAAATCCTCTTCCCTCTCCCTACATGATGTGTGTGATTTCTTGTTCATAGCTATATTACCATTACGTTCCGCATTCTTGTATTTATCTAAAAATACGTACTTGTGCGTGCTTCATATGATGATCGTATGTACGTACGTACGTTAGCGGTCTAGTACCTGGAAGATTTTTTTAAGTTTCCGGGTGAGGTGGAACTTTATTAATGTTGATAAACAACCTTTTTTCGGTGTTGTCCTTGACAGTCAGCTGTCGTGGAGGGTGTGTCATTTCATGGAGGGCATGTATATCATAATAAAGCGGCAATTTTTGCTTTAAAAGCTGCTTTGTAGCTTAAATTATAAAAAATTATCAAATCATGGCTAAATTAAAAAGGAAACAAAATTTTTGAGCCGACTGAGACCAGAATAGGTGGAACGGCAGTGTGTGGATCAACAAAATTAATAACCTACACAGGACATCGTAGTAATCACTTAAAACTCAGCTCACCCCGACCGAGTTCCTAAACAATAGGAACGGGGAATGACGTAGAACCTGACCAAGCGGAAAGATGCCATGAATTATACTTATAACACACGAGCAAGAACAAAAATCGCAGCATCGCTTGCCAATGCCAGCAAGGAAATTCACTTTAAAGACGGCTACCGGGGTCCTGGTTCTGGTCTAGGGTCCTATCTGGGTCTATGATTGGGTCTACAGTCCAGGTCCTTGGTGGTGCTTCCTCGTCCTGCTAGGAGGATTTGCTAAATCCTCTTATCCTCCAAGACTCTGAGAAAGCCTATCTTCTGGGCGACAGCACCAGCTACCACCAGAAGGGAATCAACAGCTCAAACGAGGCTCCAAAAACGAAACGAGCAAGAAGGGAGAGACATGCCCCTTGCATGCAAATGCCGAACGGCCAAGGTCATTTTAAAGATTTATTACAATCTATTTTTTGACGAATTTTATTTTTTATTTATTCATTTTCATTCTAAAATTACCACACAGGTTGTCTTTTAAAAGCCAAACATTAAAAAAATTTCTTTATCGATATAACGTAATTATTTTCCGTGATTGTAGTGGAATACGACACAAAAAATGTTTCTCTTACATTAAAAGAAATCGTAAGTTCCAAATACAGTTTCGTTAAAGAACGGAATTAATCTTTCAGTGTAGCTAGGAAGAGATTTTACTTATTTATTGGAAGATGGAAGATTAATATTTCCCGCAATTTCCTACAGAACGCCCTCTAGTCGTTTCCTGTTCACTAACTCTTCCTTTCATATCTTCAAACAACTTTTGTCTTTTTTGTTTTTGAATCGAATTTAGATATACTAAGAAGGCTAGCATACCATGCTATATTTTAAATTTCCATACACCTTAAGAAAATGTTATTAACCTGAAAACGCAGATCTATCGTTAGGACGTATCATAGCTTTATGATAGGCAATTTCAAATTTGAATTTCACCATGTGTTTTTCTCTCGCGTACTTCCATCTTGGGCACCTACTCATACAGGCCTGCCAAATCTTTCGATCGATTTCATATTATCCATTTTCGTTTCGCTCATCACGAGCCAATGCATAAATTTTGAATGCATAATGAAGAGGTTGATACGCATCTCATGCAGCGAAACGAGGCTTTATATAAGCTACGTAAACATCGCTCTCGATTGAATGTCTTATTTTGATAAATACAATAACTCCTCTGTTTTGGTTCATTACGTCCCAAGAGAGGAAAGGAGGCGTGGAATATAAACCAATTCTAAATATCGTTCTTTAAAATATGCGTTTAGGTAGGATTAAATTGGCATGTATCTCCCGATCAACTATTTAGTCATTTTCAACATTTTGAATAATCAATTTGATATTGATAGTTAACCTTTGTGAATAATTTTGGCCATTTCTTAAATAATGAGATGAAGCTACACTTAGGGTGAATAAGTTATATAATGAATATAACTAATATTCGATAAACCTTGCAGCTAAGCTGCTTATCGCGGGAGTAACCAAATAAAACCCACAGGAAGAGCGCAGTAGAATATAAAGATAATATCAACGCAGTAACAAAAATAAAACAAAATTAAGTATTATTAGATATATGTGTTTTTACTGCACTTAATGTATGGCGAAACGCATGTCAGTGAGTGCATAAAAATGATTGATATTAAGTAGTAAGCACTTTTCACAATAGGGATTTGGCGCATCAATTCAAATGTTTAGTTAACACATTATATTTCTCAAATCTAAATTTTGTAATAAAAAAGTTAGAAAATTCAATGCAGATGCATGAGGATATTTTTCCATAGATAAATTTACCCCTGATAATGCAGGTATATATTTTTAGATTATCGTATGTCCATAGAAATATCCCTCAACGGAGACCCAAAGCCTAAATTCACAGTAATACATAAAAATGAATTATTACTCATTTGATAATACATAAGAATGAAGTAATACTTATTTTTGATGAACGCTAGTTCAAAACTAATCCTACGTACGTGTAAGCTAAACTTCGCTCTACTTTCCTATCTCTTTACCGCATAGAAATCCAAGTGTTCGGTGGGTATCGACAAGATTACCAATTCTGAAACTATCATCGGAATAATCAACTATCTATTTTGCTCACTTGTTCATTATTTGTTTATTAATGCCTCTAATTGCAGCTAATGGGCGGAAAATGTTCTCTAACCTTGCTTTCGGAGTAAGCGATGCGAAAGTCTATTTCAGATCGATAATTCGAGGTTCAAGAATAATTCTTCGTGTATTTCTGTTATACATTTTACATGTATTTTCTTTTCTTCCCAGATATGTTGCTGACAATTTCATCTTTTCTTCTCATTTTCCATTTCCTTTCTTCTTTTAAATTTAAGTTGCTTTTATCAGTAGGTTTCGCAGGTTTTTCATACCCCCTTCTTCTGTGGGTGTTTTCCTGCTGGGCCATATTTTTCCTAAGAGAAGACTTAGGTTTTTTTAGCCCATATAATATCCCCTTTTTTATTACATCGCTTTCTTTCAATACCTCTTTCTATATCTTTATTAACTGTTTTTAATATCTTCTATTTTTTCTGTCATTATTAATTATATCTTTATTAATTAAAGGGTTAGATGGAAGAAGAGACTACCTGGTCTCAATCTCGCCCCACAATAAAGACGTTTTATTATTATTATATTATTATTATTATTATAGATTATCGGGTGTATGCTTATTTATCACCGTCATCATCAGCCGCTATGAATGAAACGTCCGATGTGGGACTACCAAAGCGGTATAATCTGTTTGTTCTCGTTGCTAGGTTACGGCTAGGTATTTAATGACGTATTCGTTCCACCAATCCTTTGTTCGTCTTCTTTGTCTCTTCGAATCCAACGGTCTCCAGTTAAGAGTTGCTGATGAATAACCATGGATTTTATTTATTTCAGTGATCGTGTTTGTGTGGGTGTATAAACAATAATTTGATATCCTAGGCATACGTATGCCGAAAATGACATTCATTTCACGCTTCATGTGATTCATACACTTATTTACATAATGAAAACAATAGTTTTCAGTTTCTAATAAACTGTACGATATGACAGCACGAGCACCTCGGTAATTTATAATATATCTAAATTTATAGCGCTTTAGATCTCCCAGTCATATTTGGTAATACAGATATTTCTACCTCTAATCAAAATATAATGATGTTAATGCTACCAATTAAGTAGGGAAATGCGAAAGACAGAAATGTTTATAACCTCAAAATTAACAGCGAGAAACGAGAACGAGTTCCGATTCGATGCGTACACGGGCACTTTGCCAGTGTTCCAGCATTTATAATCTAACCCCAAGGCCCAATTAATACATGTTGATTTTAACGAGTTTACGAGGTTTAGCTGAAATTGAATCGTTGACTCCCGTTGTGCTATCGATTGCCAAAGCGTGCTGCATAATTTTGAGTATAATAATGTATCACTTCATTGATTTTCAATTAGTTCCATGTTTGTAATGGAATAGCACGAATTTGATGCAGCGATAAAGAATTTAAATGCTTCCATTTATTTGCCAATAACGATCAACTACCACGCATTCCTGTCATCGCCTGTTTGATATATTAGGACATCTTACAGTATATATCACATTATGCTTAACTTAACGCATTTGACCCCAAAACTCAGTATACTAATCGTCACATATTAAATAACTCTCAATGCATGTAAGTCATCCTGATCCTATGACTTTTCCAGTAGGTGTTTTAATAGTGTGTAACTGCTTTTTCAGGACAGAATCAGTAACCCTTAGCTAGTCCCGTAAGTAGTCGCGCGGAGTCAATGTGACCCCAATATTTCTTTGAATTTTTATGACCCTTTAAAATGCGGATAAAATTGGTTTAATCTACCCAAAAATAAGGGCTAGAACTTAAGGCAAGATCTTATGATGTTTTTACCTTGTAATTTGTTTAAATTTTTCTATTTAAAATACAAATAAATTTGTTTAAATGTTTCTATTCAAAATACAAATACATTTTTTTAAATGTTTCTATTTAAAATACACAATCTTTCTATTTACAAATACAAATACAAGAAAACGTCCCAAATTTTCAATCTTTCTCATAATTGAATTATTTTATATGAAAATGTGTTGTTGTAAAAATTTATTCTGGTATTGCATAAATTAAAGTGTTAGTTCTACCATCTTATTACATTCTGTTACGGCATACCACCAATTAAAGGCCGAAATTATCCACCTTATGTTGATAAAAGTTACTTAGGTCTTTCCAGATTAGTTGTCACACTGCTGAAAAACATACTCTGCTTGTACCAAAATTAACGAGACTCAAATTTTCATTTTAACGCAAATAATATCGATCAACTTCTATCTCTCCCTGGAAATTTTAGTGGATTAATTCGAAAACTCGGTAGAACCAGTTGATACAATCACAATTAATTTATGGAAGACGAGCAGAGCCGCGCCCAGCCTATCTGCCACCCGGGTGCAGACATAATTTGCCGACACTCCAAATTTAATACCAAAACCCGATTCCTTTCCTGTCCTGATTTGCAGGAAAAAGTTGTTTTTTTAAGACTATGAAAAACTAGTATTTTGTGACTTCGTTTCCTGGCTTACGTTGGTCAGCAAACGTCATTAAGCATTAATCATCAAGATTGTTTATATCATAGCGAGAGCCGAAATGTTTACCTGTCTTGGCTTCTTGATGAATGGAAATGATTCTTGACGAGATGAATGGGAAATATATCACGAAAAAACGACAAATAACGATGTTGAATTAATAATAAAAATGATTTGCTACGCTTCTGTTGCCGCCCTTTAGATGCCGCCGCCCGGTTGCGATGCACCCCTTGCACCCATAGGAGGGCGCGGCTCTAAATACGAGGGACACCTATTGTGCTCTCAGTTGTTCTGTCAAAGTGTATCGGATGGATATAATGTATATTTTCCCTAATCCTACCTGAAAATTCATTGGTATCCATACCATAAAATTTTGGTATACCATAACATTTTTTTACAGATATCTGTAAAATATAATCCTCAACAAGAAAATCTCGCATAAAGTGATTGAAACATGAGTATGTTTTTTGGTTTATCTTCATTAAATCTAAATTTTCATGTTTCAGTCATTTTATACGACATTTTCTTTTTGTGGATCATATTTTACAGATACTTGTCTTTTAAAGGCGCAACATTAAAAAAAAAACTTTTATCGACATCAAGGTATTTTTTTCCGCGAATGTTGTGGAATACGACTCAAAGAATTATTCCCTTACATTCAAAAATCTTGCAAGTACAGTTTCGTTACAGACCGGACTCAGTAAATTTTAATCCTTCAGTAAAACTAGGGAGAGATTTTACTTATTTATTTTCACTTTTAAATACTATAGTA
Source organism: Ladona fulva (assembly GCA_000376725.2). Lineage (NCBI taxonomy): Eukaryota > Metazoa > Arthropoda > Insecta > Odonata > Libellulidae > Ladona > Ladona fulva. Next base: position 1,062,620 of record KZ308781.1, read on the forward strand.
CTAGTGGAAAAAGTCAATAATAGAACCGGCTGTTACTATATAGTATAGTAGGGAGAGACGCTGGTATAGGTTTCCCGAAATTTCCTACAGAAGGCCCCCTTTTCGTTCCTTTACTAACTCTTCCTTTCATATCATCCAACTACTTTTGTCTTTTTTGTTTCGGAATCTAATTTATTAATAGTAAGAAAACAAGCAAACCATGCGATATTTTAGAATTTCCAAACACCGTAAGAAAATATTATTAACCTGAAAAACACAGATTTCGCAAACGTAGATATAAAAATTTAGGTAAGAATAGGAAAAATATACACCCCATCCATCCGAAAATAGATAGAAGAAAATATAGGATAGAAAATTAGATATATTTTTTGGTTTATCTTCATTAAATCTAAATTTTCAATTTTCTATCCCGTCGATATTCTGATCAAATTCACACTTGAAAGAGATGAAACACGAAACATGAAATGCGAAAAATCCCGAAATTTCCTCCTTTTTTCGGTAAAGCAAAGAAAGTTTGACGGGCATTCTATTTATTTGCTGGCTACCCGAAGTTTTCTTCTTGGATTACCAACTTCTGGACCAATCCAAGCTGAACTAGCCTCCATACAATTTCATGACCTTCATTTACTTCCTGTAGAAAACCATTCCCTAACTTTTTAGATTGTAAAACTTGTTGACTGGAAACTTATCAGATTATCCCTCCGAAAGAAATCCGTTTCCGCAAAAGTAATGTAATTGTACGTAGCTTATGAGATCGATTTCGATGTATAGGAATGTAAATAACTGACGTAAATCTCTAGTTCTCTAAACAACTTTTCTATCATTGTCGATCAGTGTCGATTCTAACGTGACATTGCTAGGTAAAGTACTATAAACTCGGTTTTCGGTTCCAAAATCTTTATTTTTTCAGAGCACGTCTCGTTCTCTCTGTGTTCCTGCTGAAGATGACTAGCATAAGTAGAAACCGTTCGACGATAAAAAAGTGTCAAAATTTGTGGTGATTATTAGCTCAATACGTTACGATTTTTTGAGTGAGGACTTTGAAACTTGGCATGGCCACTCTTAAATACATTTTGCTATGCAAGTCATTAACGTTTTACGTCTTCGCATTAAAATTATACATAGGGTCAAAATTGTACAAATTTTGCAGGTCAAATTGCCGGTCTTCGATTTTTCGCGAAATTCTCCTATTTCATTTCGATGATGAACTTATATGAAGAAAATCACCGGATGAATATAATGATATGTCATAAACCTGTTCTTCACATTCATGATAATTCCATTTAATGATCACGGCTGATTATTTGCATACTTCATATAACAAAATGGTGGAACATTTTTAGATAAAATATTTAGCTAAAGCGAAGAAAATAGTGGAAGCAGACTTTGATAGACATGAGTTCTTATGTTTATTTAAATATACCACGATATTCTTTAAAGCTTTCTAAAGAGTTTTTTTGCATTTGATACATCGTTTATAGTTGTTGCATTCAATTAGAAACTACCTCTTAAATATAGGATTTTCTTGAAAAAGTATACTTACTTTTAATAAAACCGCATTAAAAATGTAGAAGAACGCGTTTCTGCTACGTGAACTGTATCTAACAATTGAAAGTCGATTTCCGTAATTTATCTTCCGAAACGTATTGGTACTTAAAGTGGGAATAGCAACTGCAGATGGTAAGCCATAAAACCATCCCCACATCTCCGTAAAGATGCCTTATAAAGCTCCGGGTAGCAAGACATAATGACACCTCACGCAATAGCATAGCTCTACCTGTATTTCCTTACGACCGTCTTAAGGGGGCATCTCGTCTGAACAAGGCACGTGTCACATAAGATAACCAAACTCGCGCCGTAAAAGCCCTTGTCTTACCGAGCTCGCTGTCGCTCAATGAATTTTCCGTTTTTATGGTAGACGCAATAAAGATTTCTTGGATGAGATAGAATAAATACGGTTTTTACGGACAGAGTCTCAGTGAAAGATCACGTTTAATAACTGTGTATAATATTGTAATTTCACCTTGCAATCGGCAAATTAAAGTACATACTTTAAGTTTTAAACTACTTATTCCAAAGACTTAATGGAATGATTTACGCGTAGCCATTAGAAATCGATAAATATGTGTTGAATCATAAAATCAATCAATATATTTCAATCTTTTTAAATCTAGGATCTCAAAATTATGACGCAAGAGGTAGATGAAATATTTAAATGAAAGATTCAAACAAGCACACAGAGCTCGACTGATGTAATGTAAAAATTTTCTTACGTAAAATCGAATTTCCTCTAATCTATTTAATTAAAGGCATTATTAAGATAGAATACACAAATTATCAAATACATTGTCGTATTTAAGAAATGGAAACGATATTTATTCATTGTTTCAGACTAATGAATTGCTTAAATGTGATGAAAAATTCAACATTTAAGGTGTCACGATGTTGTTCTTAAGGTTAACATCCTTGACAATTTTATGACTTTATAGGAAAACGAACTATGCTTCCATATCTGTTCATCGATATAAAAATAGGTTACCAAAAACGAAATAACATCTAATAATAATAATATTTATATGGTAAAATATGATTTAAAATAGTAATGAATAGGTGAAACTCTTGAATGTATCGTATTCCACTCATTAGTTTCAACATGTACCCCAATACTTTGAAAAACACATTGAGAAAATTAATGAGTTTCATTTAAAGTTACTTGCGACCCACCAGAGCAGCCACGAAAGAGATCTATTTCTGACCAAAAATCTAAAAAGTATGGTGATTTCAAAGGTCTGAATCCCATCAAAGGGTAACTGAAAGAAAATTCTTCTATTTACTTATTGAAATAAGTATTAAAATTAAGTGTCTATACAATAAAGATAAGTAGTGTTTTAAATTAGCGTTAGAATTCGTCCCAAAATTCAGGAAAATTGCATGCATACGTGATTCCCTAATGTTTACACGTAAACATACTTTTATCTACGTAATCTTGGATAGTACACGAATATACATCAACCCATACATTAACCTAAACTCCCCCCCCCCCCTACGGACGTAATCTAATATGTTTAAAAGGCTACGCAGTAAACATTTTAAACTCTTAATATGGCGGATATGTTCCTCATTGGACGTAACCTCTCTTAGTGGAGATGTTCATGAAATACTCTAGGAGTAGCGGTGAAAACACTATATATCTAATGTACGAGACTTCTGAGAATAATATTCCTTCACACTTGAGGGAGTATATAGGACGGGGATACATAAAAAGGTCGGGTCGCGTCGAAATAGTCCCATTAGGCCCTTTAGACTTCACAAACAATCGAGAACTTTGACGGGATATTAAACCGCAGGGTTCGGCTTTTTGGTACGGAAGATTCCCACTCATTTTCCTTATCTATAAAGGAGGTCATTCACGCTGAGAAGATGAAGTCATTACCTACGGAATGGTTAACCTCGACGTAGAAAGAGAAATCGTCTCTTCGCTTTTTATGGGAGAAGAAGAAGCTCCTTCTCCAAATCGCTCCCAGGTCTTTTGCAAAAATGCCTCGTGTTATTTTTTTATGGTCCGTTTCTGGGTTCCGGGATGGCGCTGATCCTTTGCATTCCCTATTACCTTATTCACTACCTTTTCCATGCATTTTTTCCTAGGTCTCTCACCTTTGTTCATATTTGTGCCCTCCTCCACAACTCTTATCTTTTCAGGCTTTCTTCGCTCCCTTTTCTCAAGTCTTCAATGATTTACATACTAATGGCGTCATTTTGGACCCTTTCACTGAAGTCATCCACCTTAAATGAATGAGAAGGGGCGACCAAGATTTCTGTTCATCTTCAGGTTTTAGCTGCGTTTACTTTTTTATCGAGATCTTTAAATGCAATGAAACGTTTAAAAATTACGTAATTACAATTGAATATCCAATTTTATGAATAAACATTTGTCGGGAAGGTATTCCGTTGTAATTAATTATGAACTTCATTACCGTGTCAGCCCAAAGATAAACGAACGTGAAAATTTCTGAGGACAGGGACTCGAACCCGGGTCTTTCGCTTTCCGGGCAAATGCTCTGTTTATTGACCTTTCTTGCCAGAAATTTATGTATGCCGTTTGGGAGACTTTGAGTACGAATTCAGGTTCACTTTGAAAAATTTTAAATGTGACATACTCATGTTGAGGGTTCTACTGATAGACACGAAGAAATTTATTCTGATAGTTCTCCTTCGCAGAGTTCAAGGTGAAAAGCCTTTGGTAATGCCTGTTTTATCTTAGTCGATATTTTCGATTAATTAATTGTTTCATCAATCACTCACAGCTTTTCAGAAGAGACTATCACCATTTGTAGAACCTAACTGGAGTTTTGCAATAATAATGATAACATTTTTTCATTTATCAAGATGTTTTATTTTTAGCAGTTCCCTTTCGCATACGGAAAATTTTTTTGCAATAGCTAAGCGGAATTATTTGATGAAAGATTCTCAGTTTTATAAGTTTCCTTTCAAAGGTAAATAGATGAATAAATAACGTCTTTATTTTGGACGAAGTGGAGATTATAAAGTCTCCCATTCCATTTGACCCATCGTCAATGTTACTTAGATCTAAATCCTAAATTAAACAAGAAATTAATCAAATCAATAGGAATAGAAGAAATTATCTGTAGGTTAAAAAAACCTAATTGAAGCTTAGGGAAATGTATCCGTAGTAGGAAACACCCACAATGAAGGGGGAAGTGAAGGACCTGCACAAAGCTTCTGATAGTAATAACTAAAAGAGAGTGAAGCAAATACTCTTGTGACCTGAAAATGAAAAGATGATCAAGTAAAAATTAAACACAAATGATAAACACTACAAACGGTAGACACTACCGATAAAAAATAAACCATTTGACATTTTCTATGAACTGTCGGGTAAATGCAGAGAAAATTAAATACAGTGGTATATAAATGTATACACTGCAAGAATAATTAATATCTACAGTTTTATAATCACTATGGTTCACTAAGAGCTCACTATTAATAGTTTAAAATTAAAAATATCAGAAACACATATACATTAGAGGTTTAAAAACACTCCGTAAGACGTATGTCGGCGGGCGGAACTCGCTTTAAAGACAAACGGGAAGCTCCGGATTACCGATTTCTGGGAAGTCCCAATGCGCATTTCAGAAGCAATGCCTCCATAATCAAGGGCTCCTATATGAGGCATTGTCTCTGAAATGCACATTTGGACTTCCCAGAAATCAGTAATCCGGAGCTTCCCGTTAGCCTCTAAACGTGACATCCGCCTGCCGACATACGGCTTTTTTACGAAGTGTTTTTAAACCTCTAATTCATTAACAACCGTGTTCCAAATTTTTTTGTTCCAATACATATACATACAAAAAGTTATAAATGAAAATCACACTATAGCAGTTATTTTCAACGAAACAATTAACCTAAGAAAATATTGAGATAAGCATCGTTTTACAGGTAAAATAGGGAATATACAGTTATCTTATGTAGATATGTATGATGATATTTACGTACCTCATATAGTAGGTATGCTATGTGAATACTTTCTCTCTGAAAGACCGATGTGTAAATTTCAGGACAAAATCAAAATCGGCCTTTTAACAGAAGTTGAAGTCCGAAGATGTCCACAACTCACGGGATGAATTACGAATTGTATCTCCCCAACTTGATAACCAAAATACGAGTGCCTATTTTTCATATCTCTCCTTTTTCTTTCCGCTCTTTCCCTTATATATGAGATTCTCTAACTACAAGAAGGCTTCTCCTCATACCCCATACTTCTTTCCTCTTCTTCCCCGATTCTTCTTCCTATAACTCGCAACTTCTAACATTCATGAGATTTACAAAAGTTATGAAGCTTAAGCTTAAAGACGAATGAGGATAACCCGAATCAGGTGGAGAACCCCATCTACTCGCGGAGTGCGGTGAGGGAAGATCCGAAAATATTGGAATGGAGAGGAAGGTAAACAAAAGAATATTTTATGAAACGAAGAGAATGGACGCGGTGGATAAAGTGAAGAATGATGGCCGATGATAAAAACGCTCGTCTGGAATGTATTGAAATACATGTATGAAACGGGATTAAAACGTGGAGATATCAAAAAGAAACGGTGAACTATCACGGAATTATAGACGGAAATTTAAGGTATTGCATATAGCAGGGATGGCGAACCCTTTGTGGCAAGAGTGCCATATTTGACGAATATAAAGGACTTATGTGCCTATATGGTGGCAGAATGTAGAGTGAGATATTTATATTATCTATTTTATTGTATCAGTGATGGGATTAATAGGTAATAATTGACGTTAATAATCATTAATTATTATCACTAATGAGCAGAATCCAAATTCATTTAATCTGGCACTTAATTTTTTAAGTGAGAAACGGATAAAAAGGCGTAAGAGTTCCGCGTGCCAATAATATTCTCTCTCGTGCCACTCTGGGCACGCGTGCCAAAGGTTCGCCACCTCTCGTCGCATTGTTTACGTAATTTTTCTGCACTATCTTATAATTTGATGATGATTAATAAGTCTTAGTGTAGGATTATCACTCGATATTCACAATTTGCCGATAAAATTGTCCCTTTTAGATATCAAACTCAACCTCTTGGAACTGTTTACAGCGGTGCTCTTTATCGACAATGTTGATGATTACGTTACAGACAAAATATTTGTGAATCGTCATCATGGGTTAACAATCCGGAGACGGGCTTTCGTAATTTTCCTTTCGACTGCCCTTTCCCAGCTAGTTGCTTCATTCCCTCATAATGCCTAAGATTAACATTAAGCATCACCTGCTTCTCATGATCTAATCTAAGTCTTCTTCAATAATTCCTCCCTTCTTGTTCTCAGCATACCATCGTGTCTTAGCTAGCGCCTGGCATTGACATAACCCATTGGCTTCCAGTGTTAAATTCTTACCCTTTCTGTCTTATCTTTCTCCTCCTGTTTCGTTAACATTTCCCTTGCCTGCCATTTCATCCTCTTCCCTTTCCTCTTCAGCTATTCCTTAACCTTTCCTCCATTCTCTTAATTGTCTTTAAAGTCCTCCATGCCTTTCCTCTCCTGTATCTGCCTTTGTTTCCTCTTATCTTTCACCTTCTTTGTATCCTCTTCAGTTTATTTCTTATAGCTCTATCTTTATTGCTACTCCTTTTACAGCTGCATCATCGTCGCTGAGTGTCGCCTCTCTTCTTTCTTCCATTCCGCTTTTCTCTTTTTCCCTGTTATTTTCGCCATTTCCTTTTGAGTGGTGTCTCTACACACGAAACTACCAGACGATTCCGATATCCTCCTATCTAAGACCGGTAAAATTTTGTTCTTCCATTTTGATTGCGATTTACAATTTAAATTCGCTGACCTCTGCAGGAAATTTGGTTTGTTGAATTTAAATGAAAAATGTTAGGATTTCTTATAACTCGGTGAGATTTTATTTTAAGATATTTATAAGTTAGGCCATCGTTACTTTTTAATTGGGTTATGAATGATTTCAAATTTAAAGGAATCCGAAATGTTCATTTCTAAGTTTTTTAATTGTAAACCAGAATAATCATGAAGTTTATATTATCCATTTTCTCAAAGCAAACTCCTTTTATTTATTATTCAGTGGTTAGTCACTCTATCCTCTGGGATTCAGATTTATGCTCTATGCAAAACTGCTAACTCTTTTTCGGTCTACAATCGAATTAATTTGGGAGTGATGAGGTTTCCCTACCTAATGAAGAAGAAATTTTGCTCCCAACGTAATGCCATTAAAACTTTGAAATGTAGTTTTTTTAGTTAGGCTTTTCCTGCAATCAGTTAACAAACAAATGAGGACTTAAATAAAGTCTCGGAGACCAAGAAAATGCGTTGAGGTCATTTATATTCAAAATGTCTTTGTGTAAACAATTTACCCATCCAGGTACGTGTTCAAACAATATTATGCGTATACGAAAGCTCGTATTTCGAGACTCGTGTCGAGCCAATCTGTAGCCTAAGGCGAAACATAATTTATCCGCCTTTCATGTTATTCCCAGTTCGTTCTTCCTGAGTTTTATTTGAAACCATAGAAATTTTTTGGAAGTAATCGAGGTAATATGCATCTTCTTTCCGTAGATAATTATATATTTTAGAGAATCATCTAACATTGACAAAAAATATCTAATATGAAATTAAGCGCTCCATTTCTTAGGTTCATGAAGCGGTTATCTCACCACTCAACCAAACACCTTGCAAATTTATACTAATCATACAAAAAGTATAGATGTATTTGTCAGGTTGTATCACATTCATACTTGGTCATATGTATGTATGTCTTATGAATGTATCAAAGGTCTGAGGAAAATAGAAAGGAAATTTTATAAGTTAACTGAGACGCTACGTGGAATAGATTCTAACGGAATTTCTGGAAATAAAGGAGACTTTGTGTAGCTGTTCCAAAAACTAATTGAGAACGATATTGTAGAGGAAACTGCATGGCTCGGAGGTAAACAATTTAGTTAACTTGCTTACATAGAAAGGAATCAGCGAACTTTATATGTATGCGCTCCAAAATATAAGCATAAGCAAAAGTAATCATTCTGTCAAAGAGGCAGAAACGCTCAGAATCGTAGGCGATATTTCAGAAAGTCTGCAAGGCAAATAGGAAACGTTAATTGTTTGCTCTCGTGTTTTCCTCTCTCATCATTCCGCAGAGGAAATTCCTGGGTCACAGCAAACTGACGCTAAGAGAGCAGTTTTTCAATTTCTCCGTCAGTTCTCATCCTTGATTCCCCCATCTCATTCAAGAGATTCTTCCCTCTCATCATCTCACTGTATCTCTCCTCAGTTCTCTGGGGCGAAAGCGAAAGTTAATGAATCGATTTGGATTGTGCTTGCCGTCTCCCTTCCTTCCTTTAGGGCTTCCAACTTTCCTCTTCGCATTAAGCGACGAAAAAGCCCTCTGTAATCATAACCTCCTGCAATAGGCAAAGTTTCTACCACTGTTCCGTATCTCCCTTCATTAGCTCGGGATATTCCACTGATGGTGTGTCACGTTCTCTCCCTCATTCCATTCCCTTCACTCTTTTACCCACTCATTTCAATTCCTCAGTTTTCTAATTGGAGAAATTTTGAGTTTATTGAGTTTTCGACCTTATCCTTTAGGCCCGCCTTGATAAATCTTTGCGGAGTTTAAGGTTATCACCTAAACGGATTCTGTTTGACAGGTTCTTAATTTTCATTTCTGAGCAAACACTCACCCCTGAGGAGATGAGTTATTTTGCTACATCAAGATTTGTTTTCATATTCTTACGTTTTATCCGAACTTTTACTGTGTGGGAACAAAGAGGGGAATATGGTTTGCCAACCCAGCTTCCCCAGCAAGATCTATCGGTACAAATTTCGGAAACTAAGCACAGAATGGGTGCGGAGTTGCCAAGCTTCTGCGAATGTTTTGGGGGTCCCTCAGATCTACAATTAATAATCTCATGAAATTAATGTGATCAAACATGGCTTCGTGGAATATCGCACACATTTCCAAAGAATGAAAACTGAATATATTCCACCTAAGGTTTATTTCCAAAACCGGTTTCGTCATCGAGATGCCATCTCAACCGGTTGTGGAAATAAACAGAGAAAACACTGAGTGGAATATACTCAGTGTTCTTTCTTTGGAAATGTAATGATCTTGTATTACAAGATAAGATAAGAAGGAACGGTTGAACGTGTCAACATCGTGAGCATTCTTCTTCAAAGTTCCGCGGACTTTCCGACTGTTAAGTATAAATTCGAATAAAAGAAATCGCTAAGTTATAGTTGACACAAGTTGTAACTTGTGAAAACTCCTACTGAGAGCTACATAACGACACAAACTTCTCATGTTTACTTCCATCAGCAGCTTTTTATCGTATAATGGTAGCAAAGTGAAAAGTTTTTCAGTTAAGAATAAGTATTCAAATTTGACATTTAAATTTTGTTTGGATTCGATGAATTCTGTTTGCGAAGTAAAATATTCGTTATATAAATAATAAGTTCGTTAAGGAGCACGAGGAAACGTGCACTTTTTTCGTGTTCTCTGTGATAAAATACCAAACCTAATAAAATCAAAAAAGATTATGATGCGCTTGAACGTACTATGAAATATACTAAAGTTTGGTGCAATTTGTTTTTCTTTGGGATCGCTAGTTTATTTTTTATTCAAATCCAAACCCGAGTATCCTTAAAAAATATCCGAATATAGTTTGATGAGAGGAAGTATTTTTGTTGTATTTGTTACTGATTTGTTAAATTGTCATCATATGTTTTTTGTTTACTTTAAGGTTTATTTCATATCTCTGAATTTGCCTTAAACAGCTGCTAGTTATCTACAACAACATTGTTCATATACTTCGACACTCTAGGCTCAGAGTTTTTGAATCCAGACCATTTTATCCACAAAAGACAGTTACCTACAAGAGTAACTCGTAGCGGGACCGATCAATTAATATATCCTACCCCTCGATCAAATATTTTCTTAAATTCTTTCCAGATTGCTGCTTCTAAATTCTGGAACTCCTTTTCAGACTCAATTAAATATTCTAGCTCGGTGCGAGTATTCAAAGAAAAGTCATTCCACTATCTTTTAACTGCAAATATTTAAAACAAGTCTTCCGTGTAAAAAAGATACCTTTCGTTTTTTACTACGCTTTTCCTGTGTTAGTATTAAAATTCACTGTTTTTTCGAGTATTATTGTATTCAGAAAACTGCTATTTTGTGTTTTTATGCGCCCAAATGGATTTTTACTAATTTCATATGTATCATAATTTTTTGCTTGTTCAGTATTTTATATTGGTTTATTTCTGCTACTGAGCAATTTTTGTATTTTTTAGTTTTCTCTATGGGAATTCCCCAGTGCAAATAAAAATTATTATCATTATTATTAGGTTCTGCTATCAGCAGATTTGCAGAGGTTCTTCGATTTTCTTTGGAATATTTTTCAGCTATGGAATGTTTTTCCTAGTTTTCACGTATATTGTTTTACTGATAATTCTTTCGTTGTGTTATAGTTTCATTATATTTAGTAAATCAACTGAAACCCACCATAAATAAAACCTTTAAAACATAAATAAAACCTACAGAAAGTAGCTGCACTTTAAGAAATTGACTCCAGCAATGCTAGTTGAAATGTTCATATTCCACAAAAATTGATCGTGTATACAGAAAGGCTACTAATTTTTTTTTCTATTAAAAATGTACGTAATTTCATAGATCGAACAGAAATGGGTGCTGGACTGCACAAAACTCTAATACTATTACAAGCATAACGTCATTTATCCTCCCAACCTACATTCACGCAGAGATTTCGAAGCAAAGGAACCGGCCGTATTTCCAGATTCGATACTTCAAAACATTTCCACCTGCTGCAATCCGTGCGCATGAGAAATTCAATGTTACGGTCCAAACACTCCTCGAGAGTTATTACCGCGTCGCTCTGACAGGAAAAATCGCCTCAGCGACGCTGATTTAGATGGAAAGGAAAATGGAATCCGTCCTCGCGGACCGAATTTCCATTCTGTCGAGAATCATCTGTGGCAGCGTCGTATGCTAAATTTCATTAAAGCCGGATGAATATTTTATGAGTTGCAGCTATTCCGACGAGCAAGACTCCATTACAAATTTAATCCGAGCACTTTAGCACAAAGGAGCGCAAGAGAAAAAGGAACGCAAGAGACATTCCCATCACGTTAAGCTAACAACATCTCCCATTAAAAAATTAGGCGAGCTGAAGGATCAAGTCGGGCAAGGCTTTTAATCTACCCTTCACGGGGCCGTAAGTAGTTACTCAGATCATCCTCTAGATTCAAGCAATTAGCGGCATAACTAAGTCGTGGCGAGGTAAACACCTGCCCTGGGATAAAGGCCAGCAAAAGGAGTTTCCTTCCTTACTCGTATATAATTCATTTTCAGATCTTCCTCCTCGATTATTCCACTCCTTCACTTCCTGCCCGCTTTCTTGTTCGCGTTGTAAGTTAGCAGTGTTACGAAAGAAGTTCTGAAAGATATATCGTTATGGTCGTTGGACCTGAAGCACCTTATTATTCACTAGTATCTTGTTTATCATCAGATTCTTCACTATAACATATCTACAACTTCATGGCTACCGATCATCATCAGCCATTTTTCAATCGGATCTAAGCTTCCCCAGTTTTCCAATTTTCCCTATTCTGAGCTTTTCCATACTACCACTAGATACTTGATGATATCTCTGTTCCATCGGTCATGTCAAAATAATGCCATGGAAATCTTTGTTTATTTATATTGAGCAGTGAGATCCTGACGAGTCAAGTTGCCACATCTTTTCATAATTTTGTTTGGATTCTGAATTTTTCTCTAGTTTATACCTTTGATTCGAATTAACCTGCTATTTTAAATGTCCAATGACCCCATGACTTGTACTTTTTTGTTACGATAAAAATGTACTTTTGCTTGTGGAAGATTATCAAGTCGGCCTATCGTATCATCTAAGTTTGAAGAAAAATAAATATCCACAGTATTTATACTTTTGCCGCTTAAAAAAGAATCGACGGAACTATTTATAACCTTAAAATGACTTCAGCTTGCTCTATCTTAAAATCGGTAATTCTTAATGGGTGGGTAATTCTTTACATTCTAAAAACGTTCGGATTTCATCATCACAGCTTGTTCACAGTTCCTTGCTTTATTTGAAATTTGACTCCAATTTTCCTGCTTCCCCTGCGTCATCGTCCAGTTGGTGCCGATAATTTTTTCTGTTCAATGAAGCATAAAGATGCCCAGCACCCCCATCCCCACCCATTATGTGATCTCCAAATTCTGATAAAAATCATCAATTTTTCGTATTGACAGACGAGTTAAACGTTTTCACGAATTTCATTTTAGATTGACAAACAAACAATGACCCAACTTTACAGACATTACGAGAAGGAGAATGTTGGCATTTATTGATATTTCAGTAAATAACATCGTTATATTTACTTTATAATATTTGCTGTGCTAAAATCATTTTGAATTGGTTCTGTGAATCGTGCAAAGTAAAGCCAAATTAATTTTCTGGACCATTTATGACCTGAAAGTTATGCAAATATTGTTTAAATTGTAGTTAATTTATTATTTTGCTTATTAGTTTTGATTACCTGCCTATATTTTCCATAGTTGAACTTACCAACAGATTGTGAAAGAAGATCTGAAAGAATCGCTACAATTCAATTAATTATTCATTTCCATGGATATGAAAAACCATAATATTATCAGTCTCCCTTCAGTGTTTATTGTTTTTAGATATAGATTTTTAGTTTATTAAAATTGGTGCTGTAATTACATTATACAAATTATAATCACATTTTGATGTAAAAATCAATCCACGGTGGATAACATATACAAAAGTATATTTTTATTACTGCGGAATGGAAAATTATTAGATCAATATTAAAATCCCTTTCGTTGTTTTATATTCACATAAAAACAAATAAAAATGTTCACCGTTCTTCTGGAATGATTAACTAGAATAGCATTAAAAATAGTTCATTTCAATTGACATACTTCTCGGGGCAATGAGTCAAATTTCACTACCGTTAATATTTAATCATAAGAGCTTATTTGAATGAACTGTATTTCCGCGAATGACACTTGGGATGACGTGAAGAGATAAGTGAGATTAATCTAACCTTAATAACTTTTGATGACGCTTTTAATATGTTAGGAAACATCGAAAGGTACTCAGCTTCACATAAATTCATCTCCGTAGTGATGAAAATATGGATGGATGCTGAGTGGAACTCGATTGAGATCGGAAAATTTTTGTCAATACCCTGATGACGGCGTAATGATGGGCGAATGGACAAATAATACTCTAAATGTTTTCTTCTATTTTGTGATTTTATATGAAGAACTTTGTAATAATTTTACATTTAAAAGTGAACTTTTGTAAACAAACTAACGGCATTGCAATGGGGATTTGCCTATAACCGCTCCTCTTCAACTTATTCATGACTTGTTTTACAAGGGAGCTTACCGCTGATGGCAAAAGTATAATAGGGTCACCAGCACCATGAAGCCATCAGAAGTTGGTAGGGAAACCCAATGCGCATTTCGCTGCCGATAGCAGCGTCCTTATTACTAAGTATACTTATTTTGAAAAACGTTGCAAAGAAAACTTCCATTACTTCCTAAAAATTTGGTATAGATACGTAGACGACATATTTGCTATATTCAACACACCAAAGAGTACAACTGAAGATTGGTTAAAAAAACTTAACAGCCAGTTTGATACCATCAAATTCACTTACGAAGAAGAAAAAAATGGCACGTTACCATTTTTAGATTTGAAAATTACTAGAACACTAAAAAAACTAAAGTTTAGCGTATACCTACACACACAGACATTTACTTACATCCCCAAAGATTCAAACCCCCACATAGCACACAAATTAGCCCCCTTCCACTCCATGATAAACAGACTTCTTAAAATACCACTATCACATAAGCAATTCAAGAAAAAATTATCCCGCATTAGAAATGTCGCACAACAAAATGGATACGACCAATCCGTGGTTAACAACATTCTTAAGAAACACAGACATAAACTCAAAGTGAAACAACACACAACTCTAATCTCAACTCAAAACAAAAAACATAACTTCGTAAAATTACCCTGTGCACCAGGAACAAGTGACAATTTGAAGCATATTTTCTCAAAATTCGTCCTAACCCCAGTATCTGTCAACAACAACAAACTATCTAACCTCCTCCACAATCCAAAGGACAACACTCCGTCAATACATAAATCAGGAATCTACGAAATATCATGCCAAGACTGTGAAAAAGTCTATGTCGGGCAAAGTAAACGGAAATTAGAAACCAGATTTAAAGAAAACTTAACTCACTTCAGAAACAACCAGATTAATAAATCAAGCGTGGCGCAACACATACAACAACACGGTCAGAGAATTAATCTAGAAAACCTCAAGTTAAAAACTTCCTTACAAAAAAAACTCCAAACTAGACGCTTATGAAAGTATCCTCATTCACCAAAACAGAAACCGACTAATGAATAAAGATTTAGGCCCAATACCGAATTCTCCTCTTTACACGCTTCTCGACCAGCAAAGAAAATAGCCTCCTTCCAGTCGTCATAACGAAAAAACCCCACCCATTTCTTCCACCCCACACCTTCACACAGGATAAAGGCTTGACCACCATCCGAAACGAAGGAGCCCTCACCCTCTCTACAGACGTCACAACAGAAAAACCCCACCCACACCTGCTCCACCCACACTTAATCCCCCCCACACCTTCAGAAAAGATGAAAGACCGACCACTCACTTCGCCTATTCACTTCCTTTGTGGAGACCCGCCGAGGATGGAAGCCTTGCTGCCGAAATGATCATTGGGCTTCCCAGAAATCGGTAATCCGGAGCTTCCCGTTTGTCTCTGAGCGCGAGTTCCGCTTGCCGATATACGGCTAACGGAGTGTTTTTAAACCTCTAATTTAAAAGTGACTTAATTTTTATCTCATAAAATTATTTATTTCCAGTGAACTAAGTTGTTAAGATCATGTGATTGCAGAGAGAGGGAATCTCCTTTATTCTTCATTTTTGCGCTTCGAGATTATCAGTTATTTCTTAAATTGGTTATTTCCGCCGCGGTTTTCATGCGTCTTAGAATTTTCCATACGCCGTTCTCACTTAATTTGGCAGTTGATTGTTACGTCATTCATTTTGTTTTTTCTTCTAAAAATTTTCAAATATTTATAACTTCATTTCTATTTGTTTGCCTAGCTGTACTCTTTCCTCAGATTTTCCATTCTTTCTCGGTTAAACCGTTCTTAAAAAATAATAATCCTTTCTTAAATCTATGTACGTAGCGATACTTGGGCGTTGTACAAGTTGCATAAGATTCAGGATAAAATATCTTATGTTAGAGTTTCTCGCAGTCCTGTTTCTATGAAATGTCATCAGTTCTGAATTCCATTCATTAATTCGTTTATGCGTAACTCATTAGATTGGCATAATTTATTATTTTTTAATCTGGTGAGATATTGAATTTTCTTGATAAGAATTCACAATAACTCATGACTTGAATGTTTTCTGCCCATTGTTTGTACTTGAATATGAACTATTGCGTAATTTATATCTTGAGCTCCTTTATTAATCATTCATACCAGAGGAGTATTTGATTATTAGCGAAACATACATTTTAGGGTAGTAATTACTGTATATTCTTTTAACCTTCTCATGCCCTAGGCTCGCTTTAGGTGACAACGTATGTCACTATCAATGGAAATATTAAAGTGCCGATAATATGTGGTTTCTGCTATCTTTAGTGCTAACAACATGGTGCAGCTACCGATTCGACATAAATCTACTGTATTACTTCAAATATTTGTCAGTAGAACTTATAAATCTAAAAATATCGTGCTAAGAACATCCTGGCTCGTCCATTGGACATCCTATTATGCTTCTTCATTCGTCCGAAGTAAAATGCTCATTTATTTCGAATATTCATATTTTAATCAAAGATTTTGAGTAATTATCTAAGACAAGCAAGTAATATCGATCTTTAACCACGAAAGATAAAACACGCGAAAGATAAAGCCGCGAAAGACGAGCCCTGGCTGTTCTCTTTTTATTGAATTTCAGGGGTTGATTTCGTATAAAATAATTAATATAAATAATAAATATAATTTGCGTAAATTAATATACGGTATATGGTATCAGATACGCATTATCATCTCAACAGATTGAGGGAAACTGCAACGGGCCAGCAATTTGTCGTCTACAAAACACGACCAACGTTTATGATCATACGATATATGGCTTATTAAATTTTGATTCGATTTAAATTAATGCTTGTAATGCCGTAGTAAATAACTTCTAAAGGAAACAATTGAGTCTTAAATATCCGTACAAAATTAGCGAAATAAATGTAAATATAGTCGAATCTGTTGAAAATCTCGAAATCACTCTTACGAATTACTTTAATTGGAGCACATGTATTCGAAAAATCTGCGGTAAAGCAACTTAAAAGCTCGGCTTTATAAAGCGCATCATAGGTAAGGGATGAAAAGGTTAGAGAGCGATGTTATTTCACCTTAGTCACGCCCAATCTGGGGTATACGGCGAGTATTTGGGATCCAGCGGATGAAACGTATACTCGCAAACTCGAGAAAGTGCAGCGCAAGCCGATACGATTTGTTATGAAATTCTACGATAAAAAAAGCAAGTGTTACGCAAATGCTCTCAGAAGCTGGTTAGGAATCCTTGATAGAAAGGATATTAGAAGATAGGCTGCGATTGATTGATAAATTCAGAGAAAGTACATTTGCGGAAGACGTAATCGGTATTATGCCACGCCCCTGCTACTTCTGCCGACCCGACAATGGGTGTAAAATAAGATAAATAAATGCGAGGACAAGTCGTTTTAGGGACTCATTCTTGTGAACGATATGCGACAACAGTAAGCTAAAGAGGTAACTCGAACGCTCTGTGATTACACCCCCTGTCACGCCGAAAGGCTGCTTGCAGAGTATTTATGTAGATGAAGATGAAGATTGAAATCCCTAATTAATGTACAGCAGGAATTGTACTCTTTGAAACATCAATTTCGGCACTCGGAACGTTATCTTCATTGTTTCCTTATGAGCTCTAATTATTCCGTGAAATTAGGAAGTGGGTGCAGAAGTGCCATTTCAGTAGGTTATGTAGAACAATTTTGTGGTGAGGTCAAATGATGATAGAATTTAAAAGAGTCAAGCCAGCAATACAGAAGATATTTCTGTTTGCAACATCTCCTTTAGCTACGAGGAAAATTATCCGAGCAATTGTTTTGGAATCCGATTGTAAGCCTCTCCCCGTAATTACCGCGGATTATCCTTGAGTGCCATGTTTATGAAACTTGTTCCCGTTAAAGAGCAACTTCAAAGGATTATGGAATGATGCCGTTTATTTGTAGTTTAAATTGCTTAATTAAGTGGATTCGTGGAGAACTTTACTGCTATCTGGAATACGGTAAATTAGAATTGATAACATTTTCAGTATAGCCTCCTGTTTAGAGACATTGATTGCCAGAAGGGAGTGGATGAAAACAGTGAAAATTAAACCAAATTGAAGAAAATTCTATGATAACCATCTTCACAACGTATTGTCACAATCACACACATCTAATGATAGCAATGAACTAAGCTACATAGTAATATCCATTTATATATTGCAACTGGAATGACGAATAAATAGTGAAAATAATACTGTGGTATTTAGCATAGTGATATCTTTTAAATTATATAATCATATAAAATAAGTAGGTACGTACAAAAATTCACAACGAAAATTTCTTTGGCAACCCCAACGATACACATAATCTGCAAATTTTAATTATGTTTTATCAAGAAAATTGTCTAAAGGTGTAACGTAATTTATTGCAAGTTAACTTTAGAAATAAAAAAGCGATCTTTTCTGTAAGATAATTAATGTTTTTCCCATTTTAAAACCGTTTTTAGAACAAAAAATGTAATAGTATANCATTTAATTCGCAATCGTGTTAGTAATAATTCGGTTATAAATTTATCATCCCAAAATTATTTCGAAATATTTCGAATATTCGGTAAATCTGTAAATTATAAGAATTTTAGGCTCCTGAGTATCACAGTAAATTTTCGTTTCAGTCTTTTGTTAGAAAAGATTTCGAGTTCCGTACCCAGTTGGAGCTCAAATATGGAAATCATTACTCTCCGAAAGCTGGGTGCATTTCAGTTCATCATAGGAGGCTAAAATAGATATTAAATATAAGAGGATAAATAGAGGATTAGATAGACTGTCGTTGAAGTAAACGAGATTACTTTAAAATTATAATAATCGAAGTGATATCTATAATAACCTTACGAAGATTAATTCCTAAGATGTACGAGTTTCGTAATTGTTTCTCATTTAAGTGGCGCTACTGAAGAAATATGGATATTATTGAAGGAGAAGGTGAACAGCATATCTCATGTATTTCACTATGGAAGCTCTGATGTGGAACAAAACAATTCCTATATATATATATGATAGATTGCATTATCGACTTATCGACTTGTAAGTACATCGCTCCAGTGTTTCATTCATCAAACTCATCCTGCTTTTCCAAGTCATCCTCTCCCTTTGGAAACATTCACAGATACACCACTTTAGCCACTTTCCCTACATCTGTCCTTTCTGCACTTCCAAACCAACGTACAACTTCCCTAAAATGAATTTTCCATAATATCATCTAAGATAGATAAGATGGTAACCCGTAGTTAATGGACTGGACTGTACCATCTCCCTGCATCCAGATTCCGTCCGACTGCATTTCTTGCTCGTCCCCATAACTTCCTGCTTCCTTATCACCATTCCACCCTTCCTATCCCTTTCCTCCCTCTTTCCTCGATTCCATCTTTCGTATTCTCTCTTTCTCCTCTCGTCTACTTTACGGATGCGGGCCACTCGAGCACACTATAGAGAAGGAGGTCACGTATCTGTAAAGTTCGATGGAGATAAAAAAAATTGAGCGTCGTTTTTAAGGCGGGTAGCGCCTCCCCGCGGCGGATTAGGGAGTCGATACGAATAGGGGAGACGTGGAAAAGATACGGGAGCAAAATAAGGTGGGTAAACAACAACGGAGCGGCAAGAACCTTCAGCGAGCCCTTTTTGCTCCCGCGCCCGCCTTTTTTTTGGTGATATCGTCAGGAACTCGTAATAAACGGTTGTACGAACGCAAGGATGACTTTTCGCGTCTATTCTTCCCTCTTGGAGAAGGAAACGGAAGCACTAAAGAGAATGGGGAAAACAAAGGACGTCAAAGTACGCGTGTTTGACCTTTTTCAGCGGAAATAATGTCTCGCTTTCTTTCCCGTCGTCGTTTACGTCCGAGCCGCGTCAAGTGTGCTCCTCTATGCCGCTTTTGGAAAATGCGAAGAATTTCGGAGTTCGATTTCGTTTTACTAACCTCGTTTCCTCCGTTTGTTTTCGGAGAGGCACGTGCGTTCTGCTCATGGTGCGGAAGTTTTATTGTTTGCCCTCGGATTAAACGAAGAGGTGGCCAAGTTGAAAGGAAGGGTCCTCTTAAATGCTTTCTTCGAGGAGGAGTTATATTTGCTTCGTAACCTTCATAACATGTGCTTCGTCGGAGGGTGTGCGAAACGCAACCTGGGATATGAAGGAATCATGATCTGGCGAACAGATTGCGCAAGGAAGCGGATAAATTCTAATTTCGTTCTAGAAACTTGTGTTCGTTCTCCGTAAATTCTTCATCAGTTTCGTCAGCATATTGTTCTCCTTCATCTTCTCAATTACATTATGTTTTCAAGATCCTTTAGAATAAGTCTCCACTCGATTAAATGATATTATTTCGATTTTTCCTATTAAATGATATTATTTCGAAATTTCGATGTTTACAGCTATGATGTAAAAAGAAGAATATTTATGAAAGTTTTGCTGAAAATACTTCCTTTACAATTTAATTTGTACAACTATCTCCAAAATTGCTCGCTATTAAAGTGTTTATCGTTTGCTTTCTGGACATTATCTTTTACTGTAACGGACAGCTTACTAAAAACTTTATTTATTGACAATTTCGTTGTTCTAGAATAAATTTGCAAAATGAGAATTGCAATCATCTTGGTTTACTCGGACTTATTCCATCTATACAATCTGGAATGAAAAGGCAAATTATTTCACTCAAAACTTCGTATAGTACGTCTCATTGTGCCTAATTGTCTATTAAGCTGATAAAATATTTTAAAATATAAAAAAGGAGGCAGCCATAGATATAAATCTTTCTGATCCAGAAATAATAGTGGCCGTGAATTTTCGAACTAGAGTAAATTCTATTCTTTAAGAATGCGGTACATATCTCTGAAACTTTATTACTCCTAAGAAAGTATTTGCGTGGGCTATCTTTATGAAGAAAGCAATTTATACCTCTTCAGTTACGTATACCATCCAACTCTTGAGACGTAATCCTCGGGAAACTTTCATCTGCCTTGAAAAGAACCTCCCATCCATTGCCTTATAATCGGAGGTTATTAAATTCCTCTTTCACAACACGACGCCTCTCCATTCCTTTCATTCTTTCTGTCCCGCCGTATCTTCAAGGCTATTAAATTTCTCTCTCCCTTTCCCCTTTATGCTTTAAGTTCATACGGCATCGTATCGTAGCTTCTCGTTGCAAATTGCTCAACTTATAAATATTGTGCGTAGCGAAGAAATTGTTATTTGGTGAGTTACAACTCGAAATGATTGGTCGCTTGAAGAAACTGTGAACTTGAGTGTTCTGAGACCGATGGCGCAAAATTGGAACGTTTTCTACATCAGAAACGGGAAATTCCGGGTTATAGCCGGGAGAAATACGTGATTCAGTGTTCCATCGCTGGGAGTGTCGAATTATCTAAATATGATATTTCTACGTGCATCAAAATACCTTTCTAGCGCATATCACGTTAAACACAGTAATAAAGTCTAAGAATACAAAAAGTGATAAATAATCCATATTAATGATCTTATTTTATCAAAAGTCTACCTCTCTGTGAAGCTCAAAATGACTGGAAGCTTGAGGAAACAAGAAACCTGACATGTAGTTCTGAGACCGATGATGGATAACCGTGAGGAATTGAACCTTCCGAGACTTAAACGGGACAAGAGCATATACCAGTCGTTTCCGCTGCCAAGAGCTTTAAAAAACGTCTAATATGGCAACTCTTTGTCTTACTAGCTCTTATACCGTGATCATCGATAAACAGTTTTCAGGATTGAAAAAGCAAAATTTTCAAAATATTATGAAAAATTTTCGAATTTTATAGGAAACGGGTAAGGGTGATCTAGCGCAAGATGGTGCGCACCAAGGAAAAAATCCATGGAGAATAGACTTGAAAAAAGTCTGACGGAACCGGGAACCGAATCCGGATCTCCCAATTGCCGGTCGGGTGCTCTGTCCGTTGAGCTATCCCGGCAGAACATAATTCCATGCCATTCGGGAGACTTTGTGGGCAAAGGACGTTGTGAGTTCGTCCACATGGCGGCATCGTTCACAGTTCATAGTTGGGAGTGTCGAATTATCTAAATATGATATTTCTACGTACATCAAAATGCCTTTCTAGCGCATATATCACGTTAAACACAGTNGGGCAGCAAATTATGTTTGCACCCGGGCGGCAGATCCGCCGATCGCCGAGTGTTCTGAGACCGATGGTGCAAAATCGAAACGTTTTCTACATCAAAAACAGAAATTTTCGGGTTATAACCGAGATAAATGCGTGATTCAGTGTTCCATCGCTGGAAGTGTCGAATTATCTAAATATGATATTTCTACGTGCATCAAAATACCTTTCTAGCGCATATCACGTTAAACACAGTAATAAAGTCTAAGAATACAAAAAGTGATAAATAATCCATATTAATGATCTTATTTTATCAAAAGTCAACCTCTCTGTGAAGCTCAAAATGACTGGAAGCTTGAGGAAACAAGAAACCTGACATGTAGTTCTGAGACCGATGATGGATAACCGTGAGGAATTGAACCTTCCGAGACTTAAACGGGACAAGAGCATATACCAGTCGTTTCCGCTGCCAAGAGCTTTAAAAAACGTCTAATATGGCAACTCTTTGTCTTACTAGCTCTTATACCGTGATCATCGATAAACAGTTTTCAGGATTGAAAAAGCAAAATTTTCAAAATATTATGAAAAATTTTCGAATTTTATAGGAAACGGGTAAGGGTGATCTAGCGCAAGATGGTGCGCACCAAGGAAAAAATCCATGGAGAATAGACTTGAAAAAAGTCTGACGGAACCGGGAACCGAATCCGGATCTCCCAATTGCCGGTCGGGTGCTCTGTCCGTTGAGCTATCCCGGCAGAACATAATTCCATGCCATTCGGGAGACTTTGTGGGCAAAGGACGTTGTGAGTTCGTCCACATGGCGGCATCGTTCACAGTTCATAGTTGGGAGTGTCGAATTATCTAAATATGATATTTCTACGTACATCAAAATGCCTTTCTAGCGCATATATCACGTTAAACACAGTAATAAAGTCTAAACATACAAAAAGTGATAAATAATCCATTTTAATGATCTTATTTTATCAAAAGTCAACCTGTCTGTGAAGCTCAAAATGACTGGAAGTTTGAGGAAAAACCGGAAGCACCGTCCACATAAAGTTATGGAAAGGAAACCCCGGTTCGATTCCCGGTCCCGTCAGACTTTTCTCAGGTCCATTCTTCCTTGGATTTTTTCGTATTTTCTTTATTCTGAGTTGCATGTTACTAAGTTACTTCGAGGTATTTAATGGTTGTCCAGTTGAGATTTACTTATAGTCCAACGGTTGTCGTTTCATCTCGCCGCAAGGTCAGCCCATATCCATTTTAGAGACTGTTTTATCTAAACTGTAACATTCCTGTCATAATCATCACTTAAGAGCGGCATTTCTTCTCTACCATTCTTGGCTATTTAGCATTAGCAAAGCTTGGCTGGCCGGATCTTAAGGGGAATTTCTAAGAAAGAGGTAATTGAATTGTATTTATAAGGAAGAAAACGTAGAAATACAAATTCATAAGATATTCAAGACGTTCATGAGAAATAACGGAGGCCGCATCCGTTGTTATACCTAGATTTAAGATCCAATGTGTTTGTGAGCAATTTAAAAGCTTTCCGTGGGCCATAGCTTGGTGATCTTTGTATTGGCCTTAACTTTTCCTCTTCAAAACTTTCGCATCCTAGAGTAAGTGTGGTCTTTCAGCAGGTTTTCCACCCTCATTCCTTTCGGGTGTTTTCCTGCTTCAGAGATACTTTTCTCGGTATTTAAATAGGATTTTGTTAAATCCGTTTAGTAGTTCTGTCGTCGTTCTCATTTTCTCTTTTTTTGTTTAATAGTCTATGTCTATGTGAGTACCCTGCAATCCGTCTTTCGGCGTGTGGCAGGGGGTGTATGAACCAATATTCCTCCATTATCCCTCCCTTTCTGAAGCTAAATTGGCAATGGGTATATTTCAGAGGAGGTTATATCAATAACGCCCCAAGTAAAGTCGTATTAAAGTCGTATTAAAGTTGTATTCTAAGCAAGCCAAGTTTGATTTCTCTACTGACTGAAATAATTCTGTTCTTGAAGGCGGATTGGTAGTGGTAGCGCAAAAGATTATTTATTAAGTCTGTTTCCATTAAAATTTTTCGGATTCCCTACAATTTACCCTAATTTGTTTTGCTCTTAAAGCCTAGACTTGCGTTGGTTGCAATTATAACGTCTAAAGAACGCAGATGACTGACGTACTCCACTTTAATCTGCAGGGCCTTCTCTTCCAAGTCAAACGTGCTTGTACGAATTATATTCCGACAGCCATTAAAGGGGCAAAGGATCCATCTTCTGAGAGAGGAAGCATGAACGGATGAAACGGTTTGATAAATCGAGAAACGTGATCTCTAGGTGTTTTTCCAGATCGCGACAAAGTGACTTCCGAGCAGCCTTTATTACGGGTGTTTGCCATCTTCTTTTTATACCCTCGGAACGGGAGGATGGATGACAAAAGGGTAACGATACGCGATCTTTCTCCACGCGCGATCATTAACGCGGCCCTTTCAGGAGATAGAAAAAAAGCTGCAATAAAACCGGTTTTCGAGGGCCCCGGTCTCGGAAAGACCCTCAAGTAACGCAACCTCCCGAACCCACTTCGCTAGCGGAGCGATTACGGCCTAGAAAAATTTAAAAAATAGAAACAGTTTAAAGGAAACAGTTGAGAAACGAAAATGAGACGGATGAAAAATGAAAAGGGAGATGAGAAATGAAAAGGGAAAGAAAGTGACTTCGTCAAATCCAGGTCAGAGTCGGTGCGGAAGAATGCAGAATAGGTACGGACGTGTAATTTAGCCGCTCACGGAGGGATGTTTAATCTCCCGGATTAATTAAATTAAATAAGCCCGATTTAAGGGAGCGACGAGGGCGTTGGAAACTGCCCCACATTCCGCCCCCCTCGAGCCACGGCGTGATTATGCCCCGTCTCGGAATTGCTTACACTTTCCTTCCTTACGTATTCGCAGCAATGAAAAGGATAGTCACGTGACGCCGCGTTAAATTTTTTATCGCCCCTCTTTTATTTCTCCCTCTTTTTTCGAGTTCATAGTGGCGAGTGGAATGACTCAAAAGCAGCCTTTAGGGTTGGGATTCTAAGCTCTTGGGAAAAAAAGGAACTCTTCCCTCGAGGCTCTTAACTCTGCATTAAAGAGTGGCTGACGTCCGAAATGCACAGTTTATCCTCCGATGTTTACGGGGAGACGCGTTCTCTGAAAGGGAAATAAGGGGTGTACCCATACCCTTGCATATAAATGTATGTATATATGTATTGGCAAGAGTATATTTATTTATTTAAAAACAGAAGGATAGAAATAACAGCCGTAAAAGTTTCTTGAAATAGTTTAAAAGTTGAGTAGTTTTTTTATGGCTATAAAGTGACACTTAAATTCAATACATCCGATTATGCATTATTATAATTCATGTGATTCTACCTCATGATGCCTATCCTATAACTTCATATTACGATATACCTCAATGTAAATATGCTAAATTTATTTTAGAATTGAATCCCAAGGGAGATTTCCGATACTCCCCCTTCTTTTTCTGAGAAAATTCCAGGTAAAAGATATGTATTCATGTAATTATGTTCCCCTTCGATTATGCTTAGTATGAACCTTAAGCTCTCTTAAGGTACATACTAAGTTTACCAAGGTTAAGGATATTCCGCCCAATTTCTTAACCCTAGCAACGTCAGTTTTTCGTCTATTTTACTTATCGATGCCAAAGTTGTTTATATTCGCGTTCATGTAGAGGAATTCCGTTTCAAAGGCTGTTATTTCTTTACATAGCTCTGATAACGAGAGGTGTGAATGTCCTTAAGGTAATATTTACTTCCATAGAAACCATTGGAAAAAGAATGGATAATGTTAATGAAGAGAAGACCAAATATATGAGAATGTCTTTTTCAAAGAACAAACGAGAGCTACGAAACTTAATGATAACAATAATAATTTATTAACCTCAAACAGGAAAGTACACAATTAAATGCGACATAATAAATGAATAAATACATAAATATAAATTATTACACAAAAAACTCAGAATCTCGACAAATTACGTACAATAAAAATAAAAAGAAATAATTTTTTAATACCTAGATAGGTTTGAATAAATATTTTGCTTTAAAGAAAATAGCGAATCGCAGAATACATCAATATTTGTGGCATTTTTCAGGACCTCGTTCGCCGTTCTCATAATTCTAGCCATAGGTTCAGAACGACAAACATCAACTCTCCTGAAACAACTTGGTATGTCTAGAACGTCTATGTGGGACATTGGTATGAGTTTGATAGTGTCAGAATATGTACTTACCTGGGAGTAATACCAAATAATGAAAATAACATTTCCGATGAGATCAAAATCAAACCAAAAACGGGTTATGCAAGGCAACGAGGTATATTTTGGAAACGTACCTCTCCAAAATTTAACTCTTCTGTCAAAGAACAGTAAATTGAATATTTATTAAACACCGATAAAGGCAGGCGTAACTTATGGAGCTGAGACGTCGGTACTATCCAAGCAGGATGAAGAAACACAATACATTTCGAAAGGGAAATGATATGGATTATGTATGACTCAGACAAAGAAGAATCAGGATGAAGTGGGAAATAAATGAAATATTAAAAAAGGAAGATATAGTTAGGATCTCCGAATTACTGTGGCTGTCATGTTGGGCCGAGTTGAAAGAATGGAAGATGGCAGAGAGTTCCCAAACTGTTACTCAGTGGCAATATCAAAGGGGTTAGAAGAAGAGGAAGACCACGCAAAAGATGGCTGCAGTATTATGAGGACCTAAGACAAAGGGAGTTGGAAGATGGAAAGAGAAATCAAAAGAATCGAATGGAGGTATATAACAGAGGAAGCCAAGGCTCACGTCGGGCAGTAGAACTGTGGATGATGACTTTCTTCGCATGTTATTTGTATACAGCGACCTGGATTTGAGTCTATCTGCAGCATGATATTATATAGCACCATTTGATGGGATAGTTATATTTGAAAATACTGTACTTCTTCGAAACATGAGCATACTTCATTCTGAGCGACTTTTAAGGAATCTACGAATTGAGAATAGTAAAAATAATCACCCTGAAAGTATTATTTCTCCTAATGTTTAATTAAACTGCCCGTTTAAAGACTATAAGTCAGTCACCCTGTAAAGAGCGAAGCGTGTATTCTTGACAATATTTTCCATTGTCACTAGACGTTATATTGCATTCAATAACATGTACCGCTGTAGTCCATGAAAAAGGTTTGTTCTGTGTATTTGAAGCCTTTCTTTGAAAAATAGCAAAATATATCATTAAAACGTTGATGCAAAACTGAAAATACGAGACAATAATCTAACTACGACTACGGAACTCGTATCTACATCTTTTCAAATTTTATCTTCAGGTTTTATGAAAGATTATTTCTTCGTGGAAATATTCGCTCGAACGCATTATAATGAATGCAATGTTAGAGGATTGAAGTACATAGAGCTTGAGTTGCAAAGTTAACTGAATAATTTCTCTCATTATGTTTCGTGTTGCAGAAAATAATTTTCCTCGAATATGACGGTAGCAAAGAGCTCAAAATGAAGTTACACGTGGAGTGCAAAGTATTCAAGAAGATCATTAAGCACGGGAAAGTAAGTTTCTCGAAATTTGATGTAAGAAATTTTGTAGAAGTGCGAAGCGAAGAAATTAAGTTGCTTCATAAACGGAGTGTAGACAGTTTGCATGTTTTGTAAGTGAAGCGGAGAATTCTTTTCCGGATTTCCGGAGAAGAAAATGTATACCAAGAACTCAAAAAGAAATTTGTGAGTGAGTATATCAGGAAACTGTAAAAGAATTCCAAAGCAAGTTTAGCAAATTTTCACAATCAGATCAAGTAGCTTGGTCTCTTTGAAGACAGAGAGTAAGTTACAATTCAGGGGCAGGATTCTATGCTTATAAAGTTTTACAAAATTATAACTTTAGCTCAAATATATTCTCATTTACGAATTTATGCTATTGTTGATATTTATAATCCAAGTATGCATTATAATCTGCTACATGATACGAGCATTATTTATGTAGAAAATTCAATATAATACAAACTTCTTTCTTATTTGGCAAAATTGGAACAGAGTCCCATCTTCCATTTAATCCTTTATATATAACCCTTTATACATTCGATATAAAATATAGAATAATATCAAACATTACAGTTCGCGATTTATCTACAATGGATAATGAACCATGAATGTCGGAAATACTTTTAAAAAGGCGATGAACGAGCGTGTTAAATAGGATTATTTCTTCTCTTCGTCTTAATTTCGCTGAACGTTTAATAAAAATGCTGACATAATTTCATATTTATATACAGTTATTACCATAAAGAAATATTTTAAATGAACGTTATAGCTTGTCATCACAGTAATGGATTTTTTCAAACCTGCGCGACTAAGGAGGTGCTCATAGTTCACCGAGATATATGGTAATTAACTAATTGTAGTATATTCCCATGGTCAGAGCCGCGCCGTCCTGATGGGTGCAAGGGCATCGCACCCGGGCGGCGGCATCTAAAGGGGCGGCAACAGAATAGTAGCCAATCATTTTTATTATTACAACAACATTATTTGCTGTTTTCTGTGTGATACACAAGACCTTTCTAGGAAAGATTATCATGTGAAATAAAAGGTTAACAAACATTTAGAAGAAATAATTACGGATAACTCAAAACAAGAAGGGAATATTTGTTTAATGGATTTAGTGGAAGTTATTTATGTTGCATCGATTTTAATCGAGGATATTATGTTATTTATGTATCGTTTTAAGTTGCACGCATTGCGATGATAATGTTACTCGAAAGTAATGTGAGCTATTAACAATTTACTATTCCGTATGCTGACTGTTAACTACTTCAGCATACAGGATATGCATAATTAATTGTCAATGATGTTTTGTGACCATTGCTAATTGGGGAACGAATTCATAAAACAATGTTTGTTCCAAGTCTTTCAAAACAATTTTACCTGAAAATAAAGAAATGTATGGTTTTGGTATTTAATTCTTAGGGGCGGCAAATTATGTTTGCACCCTGGCGGCAGATTGGGCAGGCATGGCTCTGTCCATGGTAATGTGAAAGTGCGAGTGAAAGTGACAACTCCCGGTGGTGCAACGTAAGATGTATGGCTTCGTAAAAATTTCGAAAACGAAACAGAGAGTGTTTCTACTTACACTCTCTGACACTTTGAAGATCGGTGGAGAAAAGAAGACTAGAAGCTAGGTTGCGACTATTACCATGTATTTACGATCCCTACTACTTCGGAGTAACCAACATTGAGCATAAAAAACAGAGACTGACACTGAGAAAAATTGTTTCAAAATTATCTTGCTTTCGAAGGATCCGCGACAGTGTTGAAAAAAATTAATACGTCTTCGGTGTTTACACAGCACGTCAAACGCCTATAGGCTGAGTATGAATGTGGATGTAAAAGGAAATCATCCGCAATGGGCATAACATTTGCATAACGAATATCGTTTCTCATGAATCGGGTGACTATCTACATAATATCCTATCACAGAAAACAGCTCAACGTAGGTGAAAAAATGACAGAGCAAGGATCCTATTCAGAGAGGTAAAATCGAACTCCAGGCAGTATAGTCTAGCGCTATCAAAGAAAACGAGCACTTATACGTTACTGCCTAGCCTCAGTCATGTGACATCATACCGTTCTCGCACTGTTATAAAATTTAACTGATTTAATGATTGAAATGATTCTCTGTTGCTGTTTTGTTGAGTGCTGTCTAAGTATTATAAACTTTTACTGACTTAGCTAAGTTCTTAAGTTGTTGATCACCTGTACATAGACCGAAGGAGTGTACATAAGGGGTGAAGCACATCTTTGGAATAAAACCGCGATACGCCTCGAGGTTTGCTTATTGATATTGGAAAGTTTCCTCTGATCGAGTAAAGACGCGCAACTGCCGATAAAACGTTGATCCGCCTAAGTGGAGAAGAAGTCTGCGAACTGAGTGATGGATTAAGGACTGTGTGGGGATCACTTTTTCATCGGAAGGTACCGTATAAAACCATCAGACTACGCTCGGATATAGTTAATATCTAAATACACCAGCATCGAGAACGTGAGTTTGAAAGGTACACCCTGTCATCACAATTCTATCTCCTACTTTTGCCTCTCATGCTCCTCATATAAGCACTGTCAACTGGAATCAATTTGCTCGCATGATTTTCCATGAGCACCGTTCCTCCCATAACGAAGTGGAGAAATTTCTCTTCTATACAAGTACTTTAGCCTCACCACCATTTATCTAAGACCAATTAACTGCTAGTTAAGCTAATGGAAAATATTGTTGCCTGTTTTAAATAAAATTAACTTGCTATGATAAAAACCAATGAACCGATATCGTAAATTATGATTTTTAAAATGTTTCTATATAATTTGTTTTCATAATTCATGGCTGTGAAATTCAGCCTTATTTTCTTTTCTTTGAGTAAACGGACATTAAAACTATTTAAGTGTCTCTTGAATTACATCAAAAGGATTTCCTTTATTCCAATTTATATCTCTTCATTTTTCTCGCAAAATTATTAAAATTGGATAAAAATAAGTAATTATTGGAATATCATAACTCGTATACTCCTAATTCTTCTCTTCCGTTCCCAATAAAAATATTCAAAAGACATGAGTTCTGTTACATATAAATGTCAGCAGGCAACATTAACTTAAACTTCCTTTAATTATTCGTTACAAATTAATAACTACTTCGTGCAAAATAAGTTCATCTCTTTGTAAAAGATAGAGCAGCATAAGTAAGTAGATAGTAGTGGGTTCCGGACAAACGTTTGGCAGCACATAATGTTCCATTCGGTGCTTTCAGATACTGTATTACAATATGATGTTATACAATCCTGAACAGAATCATATGTTCCTTACGATAATCGTACATTCAATTACGCAGCCGTTTGCTCAGTTTATAAAGATTAAGCAAAATGATTTCACAAGCTCTGCGCAACGCAAAGTGAAAATGTGTACGTTTCATGAGGTTCGTTGGCGAATCTACAGTCGCCTTTTCAGACTACTCGCTTTTAAATATTGCATCAAAGTTTCCACTGAACTCCGATCTCAGAATATAGCCTGAGAATTTGCGCTTCTCTGGATCCGAAATACAAATTTGAACCTAACCAGTTCCAAAACTGTTTTCGAAAAAAGCTCCCATATCCCAACACGATTCAGCTCCCAATTTAAACTTTTCCTCATTGAATCCTCTCCTAAACTACATTCTCGTCATCACCGCACTCTAGCCGAGCCATCTAAAAACTCGCCAATCTCGAAACGAAAACAAAAAGCACGGGAAAGGAGACAAGTCCTACCTCGGACATAGCAACACGGTTAATATTTGCAAACAAGACGCTGGTAAACACGACGGAGCGGGGAAAGATTCCGCAATTTGTTTTATTGGAGGTTTTAAAGAGAATAATTCATGCTCGCTCTCGGCATTAATGGGAAAAATGCTCGCTTAAAAGGGCTGATTGGTGATGGGACTCTCGATCCATTATGTCGGCCATCTTTTTCAATCAAGCTTAATGTGATATCCGCAAACGCTTGCCTCTCCCTCCGCGGCGTTTCGGAAAACTCCCCGCTATAAATACAAACGCAGCAAAGCTTGGGCGGTAACAATTATCGTTCTAATCAACATCCATTCCCATTTTTTCTCGTTTTTTTGGTCCGCGGTCTTTTTCCAGTTCGGTGAGATTTTTCGAAATTGCCAGAACGTGAATCGTGGAATGTTGCAGGTCGTCACTACTTGCTACTGCACTGCGGGAATTCTTCGCTGTTTGAAAACGGACGTTAGCAATCCTGAGCCGGTGCGTTCTATTTTTCATTCACGACATGTCGGCATGCGGTTCAACGTCCAATCTTGTTTCATATCTGTATGCCGTGGGGTACTTAATTGAAGTTACTTTTTTCCTTCGTATTTTTCCAATCTTCCAGGGCCGTTTCTCGAGTGAGTGTAGCGCTCGCGCGTATTTGGAAACCTTAGTTGGACACTGATATCGCTAAAGGAAATAAAAAATTTGTGTTTGCCATGAGATTTGAAGTTCATGACTCAACATCATCGTCAATCTCTGGTAATTTGAATATCGTGTGTTAACCCTTTACCTTTTCCCATCGTCTGTTGATCATTTTGGCTTCTTTTTCTTTGTTTCGTGGAACATTGTCTTCATCACAGGAAGGCTATATGAATGTGAGACTAAAAAATAATTTTCACTTCATTTAGATGACAAATAGCTAAACTGCAACTCAAAAGGCTGCTAGTCTTTAGAACAAGTTTTATGAAGGTGATGGGAAAATTTCTGAAATTTTGCTCAGTCTAGGGGTTACACAGTTTACGCAGAGTTTGCACAGATATTACAGTGAAAATAAAGTATGATACCCGTAATTCTGTATTAGAGCTAACAGTAGGCTAATAAATGTAATTCATTCTTATGATTCTATTGTATTCTACATTTTTAGTTTTACAATGATAATCGCATTTATTAATTTCCAATCTATAGTTAACATTTCCTCTATATTATCTATGGGAAACCTAATCACATGATACGCTGAAATAAAGTAATGGCATTTTTACTTTACTATGTCAAATTAAATATATATCCTGTTTTACTTTAATTAATTACTTAAATTTAATTCGTTTTTACTCTTTGTTTTCTCTAATTGAATTTCAAAATTGCAGTATTATTTTATTAATAAAGCACCAAGAAAATGTTATTTATTTCCAATCTATAGTATATTACAGCAAGAAGAATGAGTTATATCTTACGATATTATCTATATTCTTACCAAATTTCTATTTTCGTAACAAAAAGTGTAAGATTATTTTATTCAGCTAACCAAAAAAAAGATTCCTGAAAGAAACAAGTACTTATTATCGCAGTCAAGTAATAAGTTTCCCCTCCTGGAAAAGGCCTCTCTCAAACCTATCGTCTGAGGTCATTCTGGTATTTTACATAATAATTGGAAAAGGAATTAGTTGGGTGTGGAAATAAATCTTCACAAGTCATCTTCACTAGAAAATAAATGTTATCACCTTATGACCATTACGTATATATTACAATGCCACAAAGGATTACATTGTATTACTATTCTATGTGTAACATATTACATGTAAAAATATCATGGAATTGTATTCATAAGTCTCAGAAACTAGTGCTCTCTGGGTTACTGCCTCTTGCATTCATCAGTAAGAGTAATGGAATCCTTCTGAGTAATTGCATATATCATACTATTCCATAATGTATGTACTAATACATTACAATATCAAGAAATGTAACATTATTTCACTATTCTATGTAACATATTACTTATAAGGATAATAATAGGGAACCCAAATTTTTATTGGTTACAGGCAAATTCTTTGAAAAACAATTCTTCGAAAACGAATTCTTCAAAAATCAATTCCTGGAACTATCATTTATTCCAATGACAAACCCTTCGAAGATTGAACACTGTAGATAATCTGAAGCTATGGTAAACTTTCTTCGATAATCAATTCTTTAAAAAATTAACTCTTCGAATGACATATACTTCGAAAATAGACCACTATAAATTATATAAAGTTATGCCAAACTTATATTTTTAAAAATAATTCATAATTTAAATCAAATGACATAAACCCGCTCACTCAATAAGATAATTTTAGTATTTCAAATGAGCATTCCTCAAATGACTGATTGTTTATTCATCCACGTTGGAGTTAATGTTTAGAGGCGATAGACGAAAATGACACCGAGGCGTTGAGGATGGCTTGACATTGTTTTTGAACAAAATTGCTTGCAAGAAACCTGGATGTTTTTGTCCTTATAATAAATATTTTCGCAATTTTACATATTTAGCATTGTTATATAATGCTTCATTCCTTTAAAATATATGGTCCGGCTTAATTTATGGAAGGCATTATCAATTTTATATTTAAACGTAGTTCCATGAAGTATATTTAAATTTCTAAACAATTCGTAATTTGTAATACAAGTTAAGCCTCGGAAACTAGTTCCCTGTGGGTAAATGACTCTTGCGTTCATTGGTAAGATTAGTGGAACCCTTCTATCGGAGTAATTCACCTTCAAAGCGACTGCGGATGTATAGTAAAATAGTGTATTCCTGTCACACGCCTACGTGCAATATGCGATATATATGTGTCAGAAAGCAGCGAGCCCGCGCCATCTGTTGGCACCCATGAAATCGGCAAATTCACCCAAGCATCCCTTTGGGGCCGACGAGCCGAACCGACATATCGTCCGCAGCGCTCTACGCGTCCAAACGTCCTTTTTTATTATTTGCCTCCCAATGCGGAAAAAACTTCGCTTATCGGCCGTCAGCCATCTCGTTTCAGAACGCTTTTTCATCCCTCGTCGCCCGCTCGAGTTTGTTTGTCTGCAGTTTGTCGCCATCAGTCGTGTCCCTTTTCCATCAATCGCATCACGTGATGCCAAATCGCACGGCCGCACTTCTGCCCTCACTCCGTTGGTTTTGACGTTACGCCTTCTTCTCTTTTTCCGATCTCATCCACTCCTGCGGCTTTCCGGACGATAGTGAGTGCGCCCAGCACGAGTTCCAGTGCGCCGACGGCAGCTGTATCTCCATCTCGCAGCGCTGTGATCACAGGGCGGACTGCATTGACCAATCGGACGAGAGGGAGTGCGCCGAGAGTCCTAGTAAGTTACCCCTTTCTCTATTGTTTCTCTTTATGATTTTAACCAGGGCCGGCTTTTTTTCTGCCGCCCTGAGGTGGGAGGTATCGGGATGCGCCAAGCCAAACTCTCCTCCACTAATGATCAGAGGCCCACTTTTGGACCACTGACATTCACTGGTGAAACCCAAATCTTTTTGTGTTATTGTTTGCATTTTTCCTTTTAACTTTAAATATTAAATTTATCTTATTTATTGACAACTGAGGTTAGGTGGAACAGAGGCCAACTTGGCCTAACCTCGCCTTAATAAAGAGTTTATTCATTCATTCGTTTACAAAAACCTCTAAATATCCGTCGATTATCAATTTTTAATTTTTAAATTATCTATTTCCAGCGTTTAATTACTTATTTTAGCTCATTCCTGAAACGCATCATGCAGAAATTGCTAAAGTTTGTTGGATAAAACCATTAGTTCTTTTATTTTCTTTGGTATTTCTGTCCTTAGGTTTCATCAGTAACTATTCCTCCAAAGCATTCTATCTTGAGCCTCTCTCTTCATCTCTGCATAATACCTTCCTCCTTTGATGTCCGTCCGTACCTCCTCCTTCCCCTTCCTTTTCTTCCTTCTATTTTCTCTTCTATTATCAATTTCTGTACACTGTTCTTCCTTAGAATATGTCCAATTTTCCCACCTCTTTCTAAATAAGAAGGAAACACCTTTGATAGGAGCAGGAAATATGATGCCAAGGATACATTTTTCCCTTTTTCGTAGATATAGAGAATACCGCTCTTCTTTTCTAATAAAGACACCGAGTCTAATTTGGAATATATAAAATTTCCTCTATTCTGGAATATACCTTTTCAGGTAGCTGATTTCGCTGTGAAATTTATATCGAAAAGAAAAAGGGGCGTAATCATAATCACAACCGGTATTTTCCGCCCCCTCTTGTGTCTTTAAGTCTAAAGGGGACTGGCTCACTTGCTCATTGCCTGAAACCGGCCCTGTTTTAAATATTTTATGCATTAAACTTTATATTCCACCGTGCTTTTTGTACATGTGTACAGTACTACGTGTTCATGTGTACAGTAAAATGACGTGTACATACAAAAGTAACTTTAAAGGGAATTATAATTTTAGACCTCAATTGTTATCAATTTCACCTATTTTTCTGCATTCTCCACTAAGGCCCGGTATTATCGTATTATCTATGGTTAGTCTGGAGATTAACCTTAACCTTGAGGTTAACTCTAACGAACCATTCTAAGTTCGGTAGTTAAGCCTTAACTGGTAGTTAAAATGACGGTTAACTCAACTACCGTATTGAAAGAGGCTCAGATATTACCCTTTTTGTTAACTACAGTACATCTTGAATTTAAAAATAATATAGCAGGTAAATCTCGGAGAAAAACTCACTAAAAATGTTAATAGTTCTATAAAACTTTCCATACCGTTGATAAATAAATAGGCTTAACCTCTTGATTAGTAGACAAGCAGATTTAACGAGTCATTATAAAATTCAGTAAGAACATTCCAACTATCTTGCCTATAGTCTCTCCCAAAATGGCACGAGAGAATTATCTGGCTCTATAGTTTAATTGGACAAAGCATATGCCCGGAAAATGGAAGATTTCAGGTTCGTTTCAGGTTCTTTTCAGGTCCGTTTCAGGTTCGTTTTATGTTCGTTTCCAGCTTCGAGTCCCGGTCCTGTCAGACTTTTTATGCCCGTTTATCATTAGGATTTTTCCTCTGACTTTTCAGGACAGAACCTCAGGAAAATGTTTTCAAATAAATGATTTGTCCGATGATTGCGCGTTACATTTAATAACACTCAAATCTTCGTTGTAATGATAAATTAATAAACAAATGTTCTCTCCTTTGCCTCTTGATAACTTACCCTTTTCTATATGAAAAATCTTTCTTTTTTCTTTCCGATCAAAATCCTTTCATAGGAAAAGTAGCCTCGCCCTCCAAATTCCGTCTTAAATAAACTGAAAAATTAGATCTTATACTCTTCTGCCCTTCGTTTTACGTTGAGATCTAAACTGAAATCAATCAGTCCATTGAGGGTAAAATCAAAGGACTGGGAGTGGTCTTTTAGCAATGTTATGGGAAAGAATCACAAATCAGGGTACCCTTCGGTATCGACCAAAATTCACTTAATGACGATTGATGGGATGAATTTCAACGGCCTCTTACATGACGCTTTCACTGCCATGAATATATTATCATAAGGGCTTTTTAACATCCAACTGGTGTATTTAAAATCAGGAGGAAATTAGCTTTGACTGCCGTCTTTTAGAAAACTTCACTCTTCTGTTAGCCTGTTCAGAAGATGATCGTTTGGCTAATTGCAAATGTGATGCAAATGGATACGTAAATGGCTTTGAGAAAGGAATGAATATTTCAGACATGATACTCGTAGATACTCTGTTGGTAAATAGTTAAAAAAAAAACGATTGATGTTTCAGGTATTATAGATGCTCTCTTGGTTTTTATATCTGTCCAAAGAAGTAATACAAGTCTTTCAATTACGAAGTGATGAAATAAGCCAATATCTCCATTTTATTGGGAAACTTTGGAAAATCGATATGAAAAGGATTTAACAACGTATCACTCACATTACCAATTGATTCGCTCAAACTATGGCATGAAGCATAAAGCAGAAGTCGGTATTTTTGCATAGAAAACCAATCATACAATGAAATTACGCTGAGATATAAATCGTTTAACCTTAGAATCTTTCAAAGGAGTACTAACACTAATATGCTTGAAAATTCATTCCCGTCATCAAAAGAAAATCTCTAAACAATTTAAAAAAGAGGAAGAAAATGAATAAGTCCGTCCTATAACGAACAAAAATGTTTATTCAATTTACTTCCTCAAATGAAATTCAGAAAATAAGGTAATTTTATAAGGAAAATATTTGTGTAAACAGGAGTAGTTGAGGGTTGCCAAATGGAATGGAAATGGTCGTATTCGTCCAACCATCACTGACCTCCGTCTTGTTCTCAACACCTTGGGCACCCCCTGCGAATAACCGAATGAAAGCAGTTGATTATTGTCGATTGTTTGCCTTCAAACCGAACAACGCATTTCCATTCTACAGTTTCCGTGTCGATGTTTTACTTGATTCATTAGCATGTATTGAATGCGAAATATGGACCGTTTTCGATTAAAAATGTGTTTAGATTACTCAAAAAGTGAGTTCGTGAATACGGGAAACACAAAGCGAGGTAAAAATATCTCCTATTGAATAGTTTCTGTTGAAAATCGATTTAATGTTTACATCCGTGAAAGTCGGAGTCTACGGAGTGGAGGGTTATCGCTGATTCAAATTCGTTGTCCGTGACCTCCCCACCTCATTCTCACAACGACGATCTGTTTGCATACGCATTCACACTGATGCGTTTGATATCCGATGCAGATTCAATTATCTGTCCTCTGATATAATCACGGGTAACCGCTACCAGCGTGGGTAGTTGGGTAGTAGAACCAATCTCCAAAACTACGAGCACGTCACGAATTCCAAGCAAACGTGAAACGCCCAAAAATTCTTTAGCGAAAGTCCTTATTCTCTATTCTTATTTTTACATTGCTACGTAATCTTATACTTTATAAATCGATCATAATTCCTTAAAATTTGAATAATTGATAAGCAATAACTACTTTTGTATACTTAGAAATGTTATGCTATAATATATCTTATGCTATTTAGTGAATCAAGGGTTCACGTAAAAATATTTCCTCTGTACTGTGAAGAGAACGCTCTTCTCGTGACTTAGACTGTAGCGCATCTAAACCAATGCCAGACACTTATGTATGAATTGAAATAAACAACTGCTTTACATTTTATTCTAACTGATACATAAAAGCCTGTCGCCGAATGAACTATACGATCGATTGATGACAATGTCACTTGTTTCTCTTATGTTGTTGTGAAAATCCGAAATAGGATGGATTAAATAATAATGAGGAGATGTCATCGTTTTTCCTCAGCCACATCAAATTTACATTTAATACATTATCTCTCGATGCTTTAGCTATTTGTGCCTAGATAAATTAAAGAAATTGATCTCAAATTCGTAGGGTAAGGATGTACCATTAGGATATCATGATGATGTTGATGACACATCCCATAAAGAATACTAATTACTTAATGCAGCTTCGCGTTAAATTATAACGAAGCTGATTTCGTTTACGAAAGATATTTCGAGCTTGTCGATAAAGAATTAACGAGGTTCTTCTGTACTCGCAAAGTACTCAGCAGCATTAATATTTTACAACTTCATTCAGCATATACGCTGTTTTAACGGAAGATATCTCTACTGTCTTTTTTTTCTAAACATGTTTGAACTCAGGAACGTTCATTTCTTCTAATTTCTTCAATTACTATGGCGAAGAGAACCTTTGATTCCGAAGTAAAGAAGGGAAAAATAGTGACTTGACTGGGACTCGAAGCCTGGTTTCCGAGCAGATATTCTAACCACTAAACTACCACGCATCGTCTCTTCTACGGATTCGAGTCCTAGTAATGTAGCTATTTTTCATGTTTATCCTTGGGTTCAAAGGAGCACGTTTCCTCGTGCAATGTTAAACACCATTCTCTCATTATTGGAATTTTATTATCAAAACTTGAATATTAAATCCTAGATAACAGGGTTTAAGCATGGTGGTATCGTATGCAATGTTACCCTTCTCTGTTGTTCCAGGTGTTAAAAACTTGGTTAACCTTTTATCGTTTCATCCTATCGCTCTTCACTTTGCAACAAACTCCAATAACAATCGGAAATTAGTACACGTTATTGCAAACATTCGACTGAATACGAAGGAAGCAAAAAATCCATTTTCAGATCTTAGTATAATATCTTTATGAATCTTCAGCCACTCGATAAATTTCCTCAGTGGTTAGAATTTACCGTTCATTTTCAAATGCATATCTCAGAAGAATAACGGTGATTTTAGATATATTTCAAATAATATCAATTGATTCAGGCGAGACTTTGTGGTAGGAATCCATTGAAAACGGTGAATAAAAACAACACTTCTACCCGTACCACAGTAAATATTTATTAATGGCCTGAAGATGACGCGACGCGTCGAAACCTAGGTCGCAAATAAATATTTACTGTGGTACGGGTAAAAGTGTTGTTTTTATTCACCGTTTTCAATATATTTCAAAGGTTATTTTTCTTTTATCGAATTATTGTCATGAAAAACGGAGAAATCTTCAATGATAACATGTATGAAGGCAATAAATTTATACTTAACTCTCATTCACTTTCCTCTGCTAGTAGGAAAGCCATTATTCAGTTTTATTCACAATATCCATTCTTTCTTACCGTTACCTATTCTCTCGATCTAGAATCATCCAAAATCCTTTCATATTCTACCTTTTTCTGTAGCCTCTGTACATCTCTTCTATACTTTTATAGCCATTAAAAATTCCACGTTTCCACCCTGTAATGGACTCATATGGCGTTTTCCGGACCATTCTTTTTCATTAGGCATATGGAGCACAGCGTAGCCAAATTTACGAAAAACGGTAACTATTTAATGAATGGAAATAGGGCAATGTTTATTATATTAAATTTCCTTCCATTTTTAAACTTTTTATATGTTTTTGATTTTGAGGATTACAATTTTAACGAGATAATTGTAACGTTAAATCGTATTTGAGAGACGTAGATTTGGCAACCCTGTAGCCCATAAGTGCTGTAGTAAAGTGAAAGCAAAGAAGACACAATAATCAATTTTTAATTACTTGCCCACGTTCTAAATCTTGTGTAAGACTCTATTGCGATGACGCATTTGAGTTCAACCAATGGGAGACTGCTCTTAAAATATATTATATTTTTTAACATAGAACATGTCTCTTGTTAATTCAGTTAATTAGTATTTGCAGCGATACTACCATGTACCGAGAAATTTCCCTAAAATCATTAGTCCTGCTCAGTACAGCCTTTAATAAACTCATTAAAGTATCCCACGGGAACCTTCCCGGTGACTCCCAATGTCAGCTTCGTTATGATTTCCTTTACGACATTCCACTAAGTAATTAGTATTCTCCAGGGGATCTGTTGTCAACTTCATTACGAGGTCCTAACGATACATCCTTACCTTACGGATCTGAGATCAACTTCCTCTAATTTAACTTCATTCAAATGGCTCGATCATTGGGAGACAATTTGCAATAGAATATAGAGCAGGCGTTCTCAGTTGTTCATTGGAATAATTTTATATGGTTAAATTGTCTATTTGACTCAAAATACAGAAATTTTGGTTCAGGTATCCAGATTAAAATTGTTATGATTGACTATTAATTCTTCCTTTAGTTCAAATTCACGATGTCAGTAACAGCGGGAAGTCTTATTGATGAATTACGGTTGCTTTGATTACTGCGACACTTGATGAACATCTATTGCAACAGAGAAAACTCTGTACTGTCTAGTTTTAATGGCTGAATCTTTTTAAATTAACATTTTCGAACATGTGCAACTAGTCAAGTTACCTTCCGGATGTTTGAGTAACTTAGCTTCTTGTTTACTTCCTCGATAATAATCACCAGTGAAATTCGAAAAAACTTAAGAATTTGAACGGCAATAAAATGTACTAATGCTAAAAGAGCCGATAAGAAATGACAGAGAATTTCGTGTCAGGAACACAATATGCTTATTTATTTATTATCGAATCCCACAAGAGCCATGGCCTCCTGGATAGCCAACTGGGTTGCTCGTTCGCCTGCGCTGGAAGTGGTCCCAGGTTCGATTCCCGGTGGGAGCCCATATTTGCAGAACGACCTCAGCCATCGTGGCACTTTTAACAATTCAATACAGTGCACAATATATGATACATGGCTGTTAACAGTTAAATCACGACCTTAATTTTAAACTTTCTGCACACATAGATACATAGAGATGGATCAAGAAGGGCTCCCGAATAGCCAAGTGGGCAACGCGTTCGACTTCGGTGAAAGCGGTCCCGGGTTCGATTCCCGATGGGGGAAATGGTGGAAAGTGGGGGCCCACGTGCGAAATGACCTAAGCTGTCGAAGCACTTTTAACTATACTACTATACTACTATGGATCTAGAAAGCACGGTCTATAACACTATCAGTCCTCGTATTCCAAATTTCAACGTCATAATTTTCAAAACGGTTTCAGTCTTTAACATCAATGCTTTACAGTACTAAAAAGAAACCTTTAAGTGACCCTAGTAAAGAGAACTCGCGTATGTTTTTCACCTCTGCATCCATCGTCCTTAATCACGAAAACGTATGCTGCGGCAGGAAACTTAATCCATCCGTACATTAGCCCTGCAGCAGGAATAATGCGATAATTATGGATATTTATTCAACTAGGTCATACGAAAATGACAATAATAAATTACTTTCGCGGCTTTCGTTTATTTATATATCTGCCCCAATATTACTTTCTCGCTGATGCGTTGAGATAATTAATTTTGTTTTCGCTAATGGATTTTGTAAGAGAATTTGTCACAATTCTCTGATTTAAATTTCGCTTACAAAATTCCAGTTTTTCCGTCACGACAAGTGATTTTACATGGGGAAAATTTCCTTGAACACTCTATCCTTCGCTAATTTGAAAAATAAAATTAAAATAATACGTAGATGGCCACATTTTTATCTACTTTAATGGATGGAGAAGTTATATTTAATATAAAATTTTCTTCTGATCATAAAATTTAATTCTTTTCTTTATTTTTGTTCAGATATGGATATGATGTTAATTTTTATCAATCACGGCTCACTTTTCCATTGGTAGTCATGTTTATCGTGGACCTAAGCAAATAAATATAACTTGAACTTCTTGTCTGCTCCCTATAAATACAATCTCAAGGATGCCTCTGTTATTAGTTTCATCAGCAATGTAACCTTAATTAACTTAATGTTCCCTCCTCCCTAAATTT
Source organism: Ladona fulva (assembly GCA_000376725.2). Taxonomy (NCBI): domain Eukaryota; kingdom Metazoa; phylum Arthropoda; class Insecta; order Odonata; family Libellulidae; genus Ladona; species Ladona fulva. The sequence continues at coordinate 1,105,273 of KZ308781.1, forward strand.
TTGAAACCCTACTCTTCCACCGATTTGCTTTTCCTACCTCACTTTCGTCCATTTCATCCATGTGATTTTCAGTTTCACCGCTTTGATAACACCGCTTGTATAGTTCTCTTTACACAATATGATGTTATAGTTTCCACTAATATTTGATAGGGTATATCCGGAAACATTCAGCAAATATTTTCTTTCAATACCACCGTAGAATTTAGGCTGTTATAGATTACGACGTAGCAACCGACTCTGAAATAATAGAAATGTATCCAATCCTGACCACGATGAAATACTCTATTGATTGTCGCATACGCTTTTCGAGCTGTACATGCTAGCATAATTCAGACGAAGGTCGGTTTTAAAATCCAAAGAATAAGGTATATATTATAATACATTTCCAAGAATTTCTTATCTAAATCCTTATATATGCGTGTATATATACGAACGTTACGCGACAACAATAAGCTAAAAGTATCTCGAACACTTGGTGACGACACCCGCTGCCTCACGCCGAAAGGTGGCTTGCAGGGTGATTATGTAGATGTAAAATATTATCTTTAGTGATTGGGAAATTAATTCTGTTCTATTATCATAAGTACTTAGGAAGTAAACCTCATTAACCTGCTACCAAAGACAATATTCTTACCTAATGCAAGCATATGAAATCGTTTGTGCGTTGAATTAAGATTGAATCGATAAATAAAGGATAAGTAGAATTATTAAGTGAAATTGAAAAGATATGTCACGTGTCATCAATGCTTAAATCTTCTGAGTCTTATTCCATGTTCTTCGAATCTTTGGAAAGGTCTCAAAGATTTTAAAAGTTTTGGGACCAATTTCCCTTTAAAGTTTCCTCTTAGCTTTCGAATAAACTTTCTATCCTTTTTTTTGCCTTTAAAATCTTCCCGGAGAAACTTACTATCATCATCTTTCTCACCCACAGATATTTTGCAAACATTTCTAGTAATCCTTCTCGAAGTTCTCCATCTCAGATTATCTATTAATGATGAGCCTTTCCCTTTCTCTTATGGAAAATTTCTAGTTTACCTTCCCAATTCGGAATACAAGCAGTAACTCAACATCTTTAACTCTAAGAGTACCCAGACTGTTATGTTTTAAGTAATATTCTAATCTCTTTTCTTAATTCAGTCAAGTTTTTCTGTTCGTGGCTTAAATCAAGCCTTTCACTTTCTGAGAAATGTATCACTTGGTCTTCCCAAACAATTTTTACCTGTACTAGAAAAATGTGATGTGTTTATCAAAAATACTTCTCTCTGTTGGGGTAGTCACGTCATTCGCCATGTTTATTCTCTACACATATACTTATTCTCTCTCTTATTATCTTGTCCTTGCAGCTTCTTTAGCCACTTACTTGCCTTCTCTTATAAATCGCAATATTTTTCATTTTGGTTCCATCTGTCACACCGTATGTCCAAACTAACGTAACACATTCTTTTTATACTGGTCCTGTGGCCCTCCTTTTACCCCAATGTCAATATTTCTCTATGGAAAATAATTATTGTTATCCTTTTTTAATTTCTAGACTTGCCGTCTATAGTTTTTGTCCACACTGCTCATGTCAAACGTATTTTTTTAGGTCTCACTGAAATTGAAGGATCAAAGCATTCCTAAGGCCGTTTTGGTCGGTTGTCCGTAACTGCCCGCTGTGATCAGTGGTGCGATTATGTAGTATTTTTGTAACCAATGCAGGCGCTCCCAGAGGGGTGGCTGACGGGATTAAGCCGCCTCTCAAAGTTTCTACAAGTATTTACTCAGAACCTAATTCTCAAGGTTTTTATCTATAAATATTTGTTCGCTTAAAAAATATATTTATAAGCTATACTTTTTATGGTGAGAATCAATTTGTTCCCATTGCAACGTAAATAGGGGATCACTGGCTGCCGTGCATAAGTTCAGCCCCACAAACGAAAATTCTGGATGCGCCTCTAAACCAGTGATATCTCCGAAATTCGCGATTAATCCGTCATGTTTACATGAAGGATACATGTAAATTCATTAGTTATGAAAGTTACATGATTGCACCCCAGTTCTGGAAGCAACGTGCTGTGTTGCATTCACCGAACTTCCAAGAATAACCCAATGCGCATTTCAGTAGCCTTCTTCCACCCCTGAAGATGATAGCTTGGCTATTGAAATGCACATTGTGTGATTATTACAAGTTTGGTAATACAGGGCTTTACGTTGTTTCCAGATCTGGTCGCAGCAGGACCGGCCACTGACGGAAAGAGCTGTAGGAGCGTTTGAAACCTTTAATTTGTTAACAGCCGTGCTCCAATGTCTTCACTTACCTCTCACTAGAAGTATAAAACTGAGGAATTGCACTCTGAACTAAATTGGAAGCTAGGAATAGGAATGGGGCTAATGAGTTTGAGAACCACTGATTTACTGGAAATGCTACGATTGGAAGCAGCGCAACTCTAAAAAGGGCAGTTGTCAACTCGCTCCAACACGACGATTCCAATTGTGAGGGAAATGTTCGAACATAATTGGAAAGAAAGAGTTCACCTTGCATTTCCACAAAAAGTCCTGCTCACCAGGAAAGCTTGCCAGATGATTCTTTCTCAAACGGAAACTTTTTATCGATTTCTGAGCTGTCCTCTCTTCGCTTTTTTGTAAACTTTTAGCATTCGAGACAGATGTCGCATGAGTAATCCTTCGGAAATTCCCTCACTCCTCCGCCATGCCTACCTGTGTTACGAAGGGTTTTGTTGCCTTAATTTTTACGACTGCGTTCTCGTAATTGGAAGGATCAACTTTTGTCAAAAAGTCGTTTCGCTTTGGGGAGTCGGATATTAAATTTGATGATAAACACCCGTCGCTCACGAGTCCCTTTCCAACATCCCCTCAGCTCTTTCGCTACCAGATCTCAACTTCCACTACTAACTAGCTCCAAGACAAATATCTCCTCGACAATGTTATCTTTATACTTAGAGGAGATAGGAAGCACATTTTCATTTATCGCGATAATGGTATTGCAGAGGGAGATAGCAGTTATAACCTCAGGAAGAAACAAAGTGATGTAATTACAAGTGCTGAACAATGAAAAATAATGTAAAATTATTGTTCGTTTGAAGATTCGATCCTCCTGAGACATGTAATGCTCCTTAAAATAATGAACAATCGGTTATCTTTCCAATATGACTTCCCAAAGGAAAATTTTACGTATCTACTGTAACGATCATTTATTATTGCATAGAGTTCAATAGAAATCTTCTTGAGTTATGTTATTGTGTTACTTAGGAGTTCCATTTTATAAGTATGAATAGCTTCAGATTCTATCATGTAGGATATTTATGATAGGAGAAAGATTATCTTGGATTATTCATAATGATAAATTGTATACGGTAATAGTTTTAGTTTTTCAAATATGCTACAAATAGTTCCGTCATTATTGATAGTGGAGCTCACTAATCTAACAGAAACAACGTCAAAAATATGAAACCTTCGTGAAGCTCAACCCTATTAATAAATATGTATAAACAAGAGATTTTTGTGAACTTTCTGTTTAGGCTTATCTTAAGGCAATAACATTTTACTCTGTAAGAAACATTATAATGTATAAATAATGGAATTTTCCATAGTACTATCTCTTCTATTACAAAACTCTTCTCTCGTTTAACTGATCCTTAATTGATAAGCGCCACATTTCAACGACGTCGCTTAACCGGTTTTTAATTTCCGTAAATTAGTTTTAAATAATAATACCGTATTTTCTGGTAGATAACCTGCGTGTTATCTATACAAAAAATACAGAAAATTTATAAAAATAATAGTGCGTGATATACAACGGAAAATCTTGTTTTATTGATTATCTTGAATATTGAACTCAGAAACAAATGACTAAACAACACACGTCATATATCGCGTAAGTCACGGAGTATATACTCACGTACTAGGGCAATTTTATTTCAACCAACGCATTGTAAATGTTAACGTAATGAAACAATTCCATTCAAAATACGAGTAATTATCATAAATATTACAGTAGTGAAAAAACATTCTCGTCAACATAATAACAATTTTGAATTCGATGCATTTATCACAGAAGAAATTTTTGAAATGCGTGTTATCAAGTAAGTGCGTGTTATTTGCCAGAAAATACGGTAATAATTCGAGTATCTACTAAAATTAATTCAAAGATGTACCATTTTACATGTATGGTTGTGCTGATCCAATAACGATTTTTGCAATTTGTGATATTATTATATTATTATTACTAATTGTGGTATTATTGAAGCTATGTATAATTTGAAGCTGCAAGATTGAATTGAACATTGAATGAAGTAACTGAAACTTTTTCAATCGGTAGTACGTTCATAAGGTAATGGTATTTTATTGTATCTTTTGTTTGCTTGTTGTCTTTTGCATGTTCATGTAAGCGTTTTTAAAAATTTATTTCTTACACCTAAAAGCCTGTGTATCCTTTTCGTAGCAGGAAAATCCTTACATTCATGGATTTTTAACGAAGCGCATGTATGCATAGAACCCCTATCGCACCTGTTACCACGTAGAACAATCGCAACTCAAAAATTTTTTGCCAAAGATCTATTTCCTTAAAAGAGAATGAGGTATCTTCGTACGAAAAAAGTCAAGGCTGGATCCCTATTTCCGTTCCTATAACACCGGAACTGCAATATCCAGAAAACAAACGTTCTCTCTGTGAGCATCTCAAGGCACCTTAGGTGTGTGATCCCAGAGCTGTAACATTTCCCTCGGTCGTAACGGATGACACGGAATGCCCTTTCGCGTCACCTTCGCTACTGGAGCACATAGAACTGTAACATACCGGCAGAGGAGAAACAGAGGCAGGTAACAGATGGTGCAGTAACGTTGGTAACAGCCTCTTCTATAGTGTAAACAATTTTAAGTATTAGATTAAGGCCCAGTATAATAATGTATATTGAAAATGGTTTTTAACTAATGTTCACGATAGGGCCTGGTATTTTATAGTTTTTTTAGAGTTGAAGTGAAAATTATAGTTAATCTCCTACGTAAACGATAAATAAGCATAGAGATTTATTATTATCTTCCTTTTAACTCTAACAAAACAATATAGTACTGGGTCCTTAAGTGAAGTCCATTTAAAGTATACATTATAATACTAGGCTTAAGAATTATTTTATTATTAAAAGCGCGAATGTTTAACATAGAAATTATCTGGAATAGGTTTAGTAATATATAAATAATAATAAAAAATNATAATAAAAAATAAATAATAAATTTAATAAATATCACATTTCTGAATAGCATATTTTCCGTCTTCTGTGAACCATACTTAGGAAATCGCTGATGTAATTTGTATTATATTTCTGATTTTTTCTTCTTCTATCACTTTTATATATATTTTTGTGTCTGTTCAACTTCTATACCGTACATCTTAAAGATCCACTACTTCAATTGTCATTGACCCAAGGCTAGTAAACATATCTGACACACATTTCTATGTGATCGTATATTTCTTTCTTAGTAACGCGGACAATACATGCTTCAATGAGCAGTGATTGCAGAATAAGTTAAAACAGCTTCTGGAATCATTTATAGTTATATTTTCAATGTCAGGAAGAGAACACTTTCACATTTTTCACTCGTTCAATTTTTGGGGCTCCGGCATAGCCAAGTGGGATTGGCGTTCGACTTCGGTGAAAGCGGCCCCGGGTTCGTGTGGGTCCACGCGTGAAATGACCTAGGCTGTTGGAACGTTTTTAACAATAATATTAATAATAATAAATTAATCTTGGAATCGACAGGTATGAGGGTAGAAAGAATAAGGTAGGAAACACATGTTGATGGTGTTAATAGTTACAAATAGCATTGGACTAGGAATATAGCGTGTTATTATGATCAGGTTTACATGGATTGAAGACGCGCAACCTGTTGATCGTGAGCAGCACACCAGTAATTTAATCCAGTGCCTCTGAGATAGTCACAGACAGCTTTCACGGTCCCTCGGCCAGTAGGATTTCCCTGGCTTCTTCAGTTGCCGATAAAATGCACTTTCTTACGCGCGACACACTCATATGAAGTGCACTCTTGTACAAATCAATGTTGACTTTCAGAATTGTCTCTTTTCATTTGCATAACTATAAGTATATATATACGAAGATGTACGTTTACGAAACCGGTAACGAATTAAAGTCCCTGTGGAAAAGTACCAAGTATCTTTTATTCGTTATTGTTATCTATTTAACTACCAATTTTCATCGGAATCTGCGTTGCCGGCAGGATATACTCTTCTTGTTAGAAGTTAAATTTCTGTCCGTAGCTTCTTTTAATCTGGTGCTAAAGGCTTAAGAAATATTTTCTTCTTTCCTTATAGCTTTTGAGTCATTTAAAAGGATATTGAACGAGATTTTCTTTAATATGTGTAGTGCAACGAGTAACTATTGAGTAATTTTCATGAGAATATAAATGTCGGTACCTACTCAATTGAGATTTTCTGAGAGTTTTCTCCTATTTTAGTGGATCAATACAAAACGCTGTGTGGTTACTCCCTTCAATTTCCATACTGAAATTAAAATTCATACATTTTAACTCGTTTCAAACGTTATTTTATGCAGAAAATTATCATATTCCTGCGCTGCTTGTTCTTTGTGTGATTGTATGTTCACTTTGCATGTTTGGTCTTTCTTTCCGGTCCATTTGCGTCATCGTTGGAGAATAAATGTATATGTTCGATTCACTTGGTTTACTACGACAACTATTAGCTTATTGTACTAGGTTTACTACTACTAGGTTATTAAAGGTATTGTACACTTAAAGCTATATTATTATACTATGGCCATTATACATTAAAATGTATAAATATAATGTTAGTGTCCTACTGTACTGCATTGCTTCGTGAAAGTGAGTGTTGTGGCTTCCGGTTAGCCATGTGGATTACACGTTCTCCTTTCCCTAGATTCCCGATGGGGACCCATACTAGCGAAATGGCCTCAGCAGCAGAAGCACTTTTAGCAATTCTGTTACTAAATTGTGTATTTATGTTAGTTGTAATCAGAGCATTCGTGAATGTAGTAAATCCAAGGATAAACATAAGTGAAAATAGTGACATGAGAGGGAATCGAACCCAGGTTTCACATTATTACAGGGAGATATTCTAACCACTAAACTACCATCGTGCGTCTTAAAGGAAATCCATTACTTGGATTTCCATCCACACGGCTATCCATGCTAAGTCAATAAGTTTCCTCCTCATACTTGTCCTTTCCGTTCGTAAATGAACTCCATTATAACGTATTTTGAATTTATTTCTGATTTAGTAATGATATATACACAGGTCCTGTCCTTCAGCTAGATTCGTAGTCTAACTGCAAGATCTTTTATTAAAAACAACTAGATTAGTTGAGTTAAATAATCTGATTAAATTTTCAATATATTTAAGAAATTGAGATTTTGGTTATAAATAAAGAAGACAAAAGGTTCGCAATTTTTTCGTCGACTCATTAACTCAGTAAATAGAAAACAAGGGCTAGCCTCGTCAGAAACGACAACCTCGGTGAGACATCGGCGAGGAACGAATGAATCCACGTCGTCTATTACGTAATTCTTCCGAAATAAGTTATCATCTGGGTGTCGTCTGGCGGTAAAAGGTTATTGATGTAGGCATTAGTTCCCGTCGCTCATAACACGGGATGCAACAGGCTTGGCTTCTACTCCATTCACTCCACGTTCTTTTATGTCAGTGAGCGGAGTACGTGGAGATAATGGGCGAGGCTCTGCTGCGCTGCTCTGCGCTGAGTCGTGTTTTCGTATCGATCTCCGGAGGTACGCATAATTATACAGAATGATCATTTTTCAGGCATTTTATTCTCGGGAGTCTTACGTAAATACAAAGTTTGCCTATTCCGCATCGATTTATGTCTACATTTCGATTAACTTCTTGGTAAAGTCGCTAGGTACGGATTAGTTACATTAAGGCTGTAATTGTGGCAGGGGACAGATAAAGGATTACTTTTACTCTCACGAACAATTTAATAATCTATGATTGATAGCCATCAGAACTAGTCTCGGAAAAAGAGAAACGTAAGGAAGGATCATAAAAGATTTTAAGCTTTCCTGGTGAATCGATTATATAGAAGATTGTCGGGTTTCCACCCAGGTAAGATCAGGAGCCATTGCTGTCGCCAACGTTGAGATGACATACAGTGTCATCTTTCTCAGGGCTGAAATAACTGAGGACCTCAGCCATGAGGAAGATGACAGAGTATGTCATATACGTTGGCTTCAGCAATGCCTCCTGATCTTCCTGGGTGGAAACCCGAGAATCTTTTATTCAGGATCATATAGGGTTGTAAAAAGGATCATAAAGGGTGAGTTGTATTAATAAATCAATTCCGAATACAGTTTTGAAGGACGCAAGCGTATGCAGCGGATAAGAATCGTCGATTCTTATAGTGAGTCTCCTTATTGATAATGATTGGATCAACCAAATGGATCATTTATTGATAAGCAATCCATTTAGTTATTTTTGATGTTTTAATGGCAACAGTTAATCCGATGGTAATAAAATTACCTTAATAATAATCATTTATCAGATTCCTATCTAACTATGCCTTAGGTCGCAGGTCCTTCGCCTCTCTTACTGTGTTACCAGTAGGGTCCAAGGTATTTTGGCGCCCTAAGTGAGTATTTTTGCAGGAGCCCATGTCTATGTATTTTTCTTTTTTGAGATTGCATCCTTCCCAATAACTTTGATAGAAACAATAAATGAAAATTATCTGATATCACCTTAAATTTACAGTTTACCTATTATTGCACTAAACAGAACTAAAGAAACAGGAAATGTTCTTCTTACTTCATAGCTTCACATTGACTGAAAAACGTTCTTAAATGTCCCAAGATGATAGAGGGATCGCCCTACATCCCTTTCGCCTAGTTTTAGATCATAGAATAATAATTTGGCCTCGAGTTTGTGGTAGGTTTCCATTATAGAGAATAGCGAAAAAGAAACGCGTATGCCTTCACTACAGTATTGTATTCTAAGACTATGGTTTCGGACATTATCAGCACCTGATGATGACCTAAAGGGTCGAAACCTTGGTCACGGAATAAAATACTGTTGTAAAAGTAAGTTGTTTTTCGTTATTTTTTTGTGGTTTTAGTCCGTGATCGATAAAAATTACATCGTAAATCTGTATCCGTAAGTCCTCCTAAGTTGACACAATTCCTGAATTTTTTTTACTGTCAATGTATCAGAATAAGTATACTGTCTTGGTAATAAGGATCATCAAAAATTTGCCGCCCCAGGCAATGTTTAGTTCGCTTGTACAGTCAGGCCGGTCCTGTTCGTAATGCTGTGCTATTCTATGCCGAGACGGGCCATGTTCGACTTCACCCTAACATATATCTTTTTCCTGCTTCCCCCCAAGGTGTCATTAGACCGCTGTCCACGCCCTGCTCCTCTCAGGAGTTCACATGTACCTCACCCCATTCGGACCCGCGCTGCATCTCGGACAAGTTCCGCTGCGACGGCGACCGGGACTGCGGCGACGGAAGTGACGAAGAGGACTGTCAGGCGGGGAAGACCCGGGGCGGACCCGGGGGTGACAATGAAGTTCTGAAGGAGCAAGGGAGGAGCCTTGGAACAACCCCTTCCTCGGGCGACCCTCAGACCACCTGTCCCCCGAGAGAGCTGAGGTGAGTGGATAGGCGTGATTCCTCCTCCCCTTTCCCTTTCGGATGGTGAAATATTGCTTGCTGGAGGCTGACCACCTTTTCGTGGGGATATTTCGTCGGCAAAAAAGGACTTTTTCTTATTCCTTGGAAGAAAGGATCTTGGAAAAGTTGCGTGGAGTCTTGTCAAGGAAGTTTCTCGCACAGAAACTTCGCGGGTTTTTTGTTCGAATGAGATGGAATATTGCGAGAAATCGGTGGGTCTGTTTTTCCTTCAGATGGCTAGTTTCTTTCTCTTATATGATCCCAGTTTCATTGTACTTGTATAGTGAACGCGGCATGTTTATAACTAGCTGTTCTCGCGCAAGTACTGCGTGGGAAAAGAGAATTGTTTCGTAACTGGGTAAACAACGAGATGAAGTTTGTATGAAGTGGCGATTGTGTTTTCTTAGATGCGCAGTAATTGCTTTCGTGCAGCCGTCATAGTGTCAAACGTTGTTGTGACGAAACTAGGTCGTGCTATTTAGCGCTATCACGCTGTTTTTCTCCATAACTATTTCCAAACTGTTTGTCCTTCATTATCAACTCGCATCGCGACAAAAAGTGATTACATGCCATTAGGTGGTTTTATATCCTTATCTATCATAATATACCGGCCTCTGTATGTTTATGAATGTATATATTTCTTTATATGAAGGCAATTAAGTTCGTAAGAAATTAACGCAAAATTCATTTTCTGTTTCTCTGCAATTACTTTTTCTTGAGTAAAATTTAATTAGAAATTATGGTCGTACAAAATTCATATTTCGGACGGGTATCACAAGAGAGAATATTTCATGGAAATTCTCAATTTTATCACTGAACGTTGTTTTCCATTCGGAATTGCGAAGTTTTCGATGTAATATATTTATTTTTGTTTAAGTGTAGAATAACTCCGTAACTACCAATGGCGATTATTGAGGCTAGCATTTCATATACTGCCTGAATCTCTGTAATGAGCAAGCAATGAGTAAATAATTAGAGTCAATCTAAATTTTTAAAGAAGTGAAGGAATATGTATATCATGATAATTAATTTAGTTGTTTGACTTAAAGTTAGCCAACTGTAATTAATTTATTAATTCTGGCGATAATTGGTGGAACTTTTTCATGTTTGGTTCAATGAAAACAAAGCAATAATGGACGGAGTCGTATTTTATTTACATTGAACCATTTATTATTTTACTTTCCAGTATAACACAATATTTGACTGGTTATTAAACTGCCTCCTGTAGGATATGAATGAAAACAAAGACAGCCTAAACAATATTGATTGTCTTGGGAAAGTTTTCCATCATATCTTTTCGGCAAGGGTATCTAGTTGTAGTATAATATAGTAAAACTCGATATTTCATCTGAAATGTTAAAAAGAAGTCATTTAAATGCATTATACAATTATTACAAAGAAATTAAAGGCATGGGTGAAGGATGGGGAGAGAGTGAAAGGATGAGAAAGATAGATCGCATAAAGGATGTAAACATTTACAGACTATCCATAATTGGAATATTCACCCCATTGGAGGGTTCTCTTCAGAGCTCGAAATAGTTATCACACCAAAATAGGTTTTTCTTTTGAAAAATCAAATAATGTAAGGAAGTTATGTATCAAATTTTTAACGTTTATACATTGTAAATACACGTGGACTGAAAATCGCTTATTTATAGTTTTGAATTAACCATAATGAGTACTCATATAATGCAAACGTCTTTTATTGGACGAAATTGGGACTAAAGACTCTCATCTTCCATTTAACCCTTGTCAAGATAGTACACATAATACACAAGCACGAGTATATAACATTTAAGAAATTTTGAATTGCAATATTTACATATTTAAGAAGAAAAACGGAAATCGAAATAAAGGAAAGAGTGACAGAATGGTTTTGTGGAGTAAAAAAACCTGTGATTTTTTTATCACAGAAAAAAATTTTACTTCAGGAAAACACTCACTAAGGGAAGGGGGGGTGTGAAAAACCTGCGAAAGTTGAAGGAGAGAGTGAAAGGATGAGAGAGATAGATCACATAAAGGATGTAAAAATTTACAGAAGTTATAAACATATTCAACATGTATCAGAACATAATTATTCTTTGTCAGTAAAGGTTAAGTACAAAAAAAAATTTAATGTTGTGAAGGGTTTGAACTAGCATAGTTCATACCGTTCATACTGATTATGGTTGGTTAAATCGAAAGAGAATTTTTAGACACTCTTTATCACCTTAAAAGCGGACATGATATGTAAATAAAGAAACCTTAAATGCTAATAATGATAGAAGGAAAAGGGGCTTCGAATCGTAGCGTAAATATAGAGTTGGATGAAGGAAAAGCAAAAGTTTCTGTTTTAAAATATGCGAAATAAGAGACAAGAGTGAAATTTTAAGAAGTAATTATTAGATGAAGTCTTATAAGGGTGAGATTAATTAAAAGGATAAAATTGAAACAAATAAATTTGCTCATACAATTAACCAACCAAAAAATATTGAAATAGTGAAAAACTAGTAAATGGAAGAGAAAAATGAAAAAGAAATCAGATGACGTCAAGATAAGACATCGATGAGTTCAAAATCAGTTCGCTCAAAATCCCTACAGAGCCTTAAATCTAATTTTCATTCCAGTGGCATCGATGGAGTTAGTTGTTTCTGAAGGCGAATGTCACGTAACAAACATATCCTCCTCAGAAGCCTCCAAGCAAGGGCATGCAAACCCTCATCCAAGAGCTATCTCGCCCTCTTACTTTGTAATTTAGAGCACCTTTCAACGAGGCTAATATGTAAGATAGCTTTTGGTCTCACGTATCGTCCGCCGAGGTTTTGGACAAGTTTAATGGGAGGGGACCTTCCGTCAGCGCTCGGCTCTCCGAGTTGTATTTCTCCTCAAGAGATTTGTTGGCCTGAAAGGGTTGAGGCATCCGCTCCATCTTTCACACCCTGTTACCGGTAAACACGACATGCGACGTGAAAGGTTGCATTTTCCCCCGAAACAGCTTATTGTGGTCGTTAAGTCTGCGTCTATTCCTTGGGGATCATTTAATTCAATTTCCGTTGATCGCTGGGAAAGTCAGACTCGTACTCAAACCTGTATTATTTAATCGCGTATTTCTTCTTGGGAAGTATGAAAGAAGTAATTTTGTAAAGTATCACAGATAAAAATAGTTCGATATGGCGACCGGTTTTCGAGTACACGCTCATCGTCAGGCTGAATGTACTGCAAGAAAACTCTTATATCCAGAAGGTAGACATCGGAGTAACAAATGGCTAATCGAATAACAGGCGCTAAGTGCTGTTTCCGAGGTAGGAACGGGTGTTGGGGGAAGGGAGAGGAAGCAGGTTAACAATGGACAGCAGCAGGAAGTGACTAGAAAGGAATTGATTGTTAGTGACTGTGTAATCATATTCTTTGTTTGTTTGATCTCCATTTGTTCCAGATAATTTAATTTTTGGCCTTTATATTGACAGTGTAAAAGGTTGGTTGAAAAGGCATAAGTATGATGAGTGTTAGTTAATGAGAAATGAGTGTAAACTATCCCTTTGATTTTAGTCTGTAAATGTATGCCTGTTTGTCCTATATAAATAGTCGTAT
>KZ308781.1:1122787-1137475 GCA_000376725.2 Ladona fulva
CAAAAACATTGTATGAAAGAAACTATCACAGTGTGCCTCTGTAGGAAGACTAAACTCCTTTCTTCGACTAGCTTGTCAGCTGTTGGGCAAGATTCGGAGATCGTCCACGCATCGAGAGACCAAGCGTGAGAGATCGGTATTCGATGGGTCTCACAGCCAAAGAGCGGACGGTTTGCCTAAATAATTACACTTAGATGAAGCAGTTTTCAAGAATAGCATCATAAATCTTTCTAATGATCTTAGGATATACAGAGCGAAGGCATTTCATATACGACTCAGCGGAAGAAGCCTCTCTCGGAAGATGTAAACGAAATGTCTCATCCAGCAAAAGCTAGAAAGGTTTATGGTCCTCTTAAGGAAGATTTCAGCTCCCAATTAAGGCCTAAGTCACGAACATATACATAAGATAACGCATTGAGTTAAAAATAGAGTTGAAATAGCTATTTATTGAATGAAATGTCGTCTTACTTTGAAGAAACAAGGATGCATTTTTAAAACTTAATATATTAATATACATAAAAAAAAAAAATATTACGCGAGCATAACACGAAAGAATGACTCTCCCTTAATGAAACAATATGATTGTCATAGTACATAAAGTGAATATTAGGCTTCTATATGATAAAGAAACGAAGAGTAACGCCGGACGTAATAGTACGCCTGACGGCGAATTGGACAGTTTTCGCCGGACGTAATAGTACGCCTGACGGCGTTGAAGGGTTAAAATAGAAATCAAATATATATATTTTCTCTCCGAGAAAGCCTCAGGGAGGAAGTCTCTGAATAGCTAAGATATCGCGTAAACCGATATACCACAGATGTTGACGATGGTTACTCCTTTGCGAAGACATTTACTTATTTATTAATTTCGCAATCTTCATATTAAATTTTAAGTTAAACATTCTAATTATTGAATACAAAGGAAAAGAATTAGCTCTCTGCTTAAATTTTAAAATGTTCTTCTCCTTTTTCCACTGAAATATCAACGATAAATACTTATCAATCGATTATAACTATTGAAATAAAGCTACAAATCGATTTATGTAGAATTTGTTTTCATATCGATTTGCTTCCCTTTACTTGAGAAATCAGGGCATAACGTAGTGGAAATGACTTCTTATAAACAGCATTTCTCAATTTCCGATGTTCTACGACATTATATGATTTAATAATCCTATAGACTTGCACCATGCGGACATGTGTAAGTAATTACAATCTATAAATGCACCGCTCTGCAGAATGATTTTAAACGTGAGACGACAAATTAATACAACTAAAACATATGAATAAAGAATAATATTTCCAAATGCTAATTCAATTATTGCTCCACCATAATTTCTTTCTTCCTGAGGAATGATATAATATTTCTTTTGTCTACCTCTTTCGTCGTAGTATATGATCTTAACTCTGGAGATTTTAAAGTGGATTTTCATTTTCTCAGCTCTCCAAATGTTGTAATAATTGCGCCCCTCATCGCTAAGATTCTTGCATCATGTTTCCGTAGATAATCCATGGATGATAAGAGCGATTTCAGATGGAATTTGGTATTCTGAGGCTGTTCCTCTATATCCCTTCTTGTCCCTCCTACCCTTAACTGCGTCTAATGGGTAATCCCAAACTGCATATGCAAATGTAACTAGGTGCCGCTTTCGCCAGAGATTGGTTGGTTGTGATTGAAGGGAAATGCGGCATAATCTCTGAATGGTCACCAGAGTGAGTAAATTTCATGTGGTTATGACAGTAGAACATCAAGGCATGAACAGCCTTAGGATTTCTACAATAAATCTCAAAATGAACTTTAATGAGTGGTGGAATTGAGGGACTATTTTCGCTTGAAAGTATGAATACACCCTTGGAAGGCTTTTTCATCTCAGTTGTCCTTTTAAGGAGTCAAGGGAAGACAAAGGACCTTTAGAAAATTAATATTTTCTAGTAGTAAAAGCAACAGCCTCATCTTTTTCAGATAACTAATGATATAAAAAAAGCCACAAGTTGTTAGTTCTTTTAATTGTTTTATTCTGATTGTTACAACATTGAACTGTGTCCATAAGTCAAATAACGCTCTAAGACTTAATTCAGGTTCAGTATTTACCATACATATGTTTAAGTCAACAGTAAGTTTTCTTGTTATTACCTTCCTTATAGAGATCTTACTAGCTTGACTACAAGATGAAAGAAATCAGTTCAAAAAGGATTACCTATAGCTTAAAATCATAGCGCTCATTTAAGCTCAAATGATCAAAGTAATGTTTAATTTAACATATTTATCTTACCTCAAGGATTTTGAATCTCAGTTTCAGCAATTGTACTATGGATTTAAGATTCCATTCCTCCTATGACATGACAGGAAGCAGTAAAATAACACACCAATTTATTTATCAACCTTTATCATTAAGACTTTTTGATTCCTAAATAGTTAAATCAATAGTTTCTTTTTATCAAATGGAAAATATTAATATTTAAAACTTTTAACTTATAATCTGGCAGCTTGGCACTAAATATTTCATTTAACGTCTGTATAAATGTGGGTCATAAGTGAGGATATCAAATATTTATGATGTCTTTTTTTACAAATATTCCTCATGTTCTCCCAATAATGAAAGATGAATTGATTTCTTAATATTTTAAAATAAATTAACGCAATAAAAATAAAAGTCTTACGTCAGATTCATACCTTTAGCAATTATTCATAACCATTGTTTATATCCTCCTAAGCACTTATGTCTCACAGTTTAACTTCTACTTAATGGTGTTTTACTCAAATGTAGTAATTACTTCTCTTAGAATCTTGCCTGACTTCTAAATTTTATATGCACTTTTCTTTTTGTTAACACCAGAAAACATGGCTATGTGATGGTGTCAGAGATTGTGAAGGTGGAGAGGATGAAACAAGAGCTGTCTGCAAACTGGCTACATGCCCATCACACCAGTTCACTTGTACTGAAGAGCCAGCAAACAGCACTCAAACCAGTTTACAGGCTGGCAACAAAGAGGACACGAAGAAGGCCCCAAAAGTGAAAGGGGGGCCAATTTGCCTTCCAATGAGAAGAGTTTGCGATGGCCAAAGAGACTGTCCATCAGGAGAAGGTATTTTCTCCTTCATTTTTGATATCATCATATCATATGTTCCTACCTTATATTCTAATTTCGTAACTTATTTTACTAAACCTCCAAATTGAGGCAAAGTTAGATATTTGCCTTTGAACTCAGCGTCTTCCATCAGGTTTTATCACAACTTTTTCTATAGATGGGTGATGGTTTCACCTGCTTTGCAGCATGGTCACTTTGACCTGAAGATGCCTTCCAGAAAGTTGGTGAAACCATTGCCTATATGCAGAAGCAATAGTAATGAAATCCAAAAGATGATGTTGAGATCAACATATCAACTCCACAGAAACCTATGAATATATGTGTGCCTTTGACTTTGGGTGACTGATCAAAATTTATAATTAGTTAAAAATTAACTTGTAGTGTATGGCCTTGAAGTAGAACTTCTTCCCACACCTGATTATTTTAAATTTTCATATTTAGCTCCCTGACAGTACTGATTTAATCAGGTAGGCAATAAGTATGTAGGAAGAAAACCATGCACAAGGATGTGATCAAGTATGACCAAACCAGTGAAATATAAAAACTCTGGTTATATATGTCAAGAAATATTTCCAGTATAATTTGATATGGAAGTTAGAGAGGAAGAGTTTGAATCATTAATTTTTGTACAGTATTCTTTATATAGCCATTTTTATAGATAGTGATTTAGAGTCATTGGGTTGAATCAAGAGAGCTTGAAAAGGGAAAAACATTGGTACATTGTTTGCATAATAATTCAATTGGTGCTTTAATTTGTAATGATTCATCAAAAATTAAAGAAGAATGATTCACTGATCTACCAAAATATATATGCATAGTTAAGAGCAACTGTTATGTATAGGTATATTATTTAAAGGGAATAAAAATAGGTTATATCATAAATAAATATTCACCAATACAGTACCATTATTATATTATCATTTCTACACACTATTATTATTCTAAGAAAATAATCAGTAATTACTTGCTAGTCATTTCTTTGTTTTATAGAAATAATGAAAATTTAAATAATTCCGAGAAGGAAACTCCTTGCCAACCACTTTATAGGTACTTAGCTGTAAAATGTATTTAGCAAAAATGTAAATGCTGTGAGTCAAATAGTAGCATTGATTTGGCCTGTATTAATACAGTTTTGTGTTGATGTGGATTTAAATGAAACTGATTGAACAAAATATTCCTATTATATAAGCTGGTGAGATTTTAGCTGGAGTTAATTTCAAATGGAATCTTTTCCACAAGATTGAGACTTTAATTTAATTTTCTGTGCTGCACCTAAATCAGGTTTCATGAAGAATTTAGTGCTTCAATTTTTGCTTTAAAGAGTATTAAATTAATTTGAGATCTGAGAAATGAAATTTCAATCATTTAGAAGAATTGCTTTTTTTGTCAAAGTTTCAAAGATCATGAAATTTTTCCTTGAAGTATGAGCAGCTTAACCTTGTCATAAAACTTGGGTCTTTAAACAGACAATATTCTTTACATCCTTTCCAATGATTGACACAGAGCTCATAATTTCTTCTAGCTATATTTCATATAACTAACTGTGTACTTAAAACTATAATCTTGATGTACTCATTGTTAACAGATGAAAAGCGATGTCCAGTTAAGAAGGAATGCAAAAAGGGATCACGCTGCAATCAAGTTTGTATCACAACTGCAGATGGAAAAGATGGATGTGCTTGCAATCCAGGATACAAACTGGCTCCTAATGGATATAGGTGAGATAATATTGCCTTGTTAATATATATAATTATAACAGATAAAAAGGAATGCCCTATTAACTTGCCATAATTTATCATTTGATCATTCATTCGTTTTGCTCATGTTGTTCATTTGTTCATTTCATTTGTTTAATTTGTTCATTCATTAAATCATTCTCTTGTTCTCTCAGTATACACTAGCTTGCAGTCAATTGCTTCTTAATCTCTAGAAAGATGTATTCATTAAAGAAAAGCATTTAGATAATTTAATTTTTATGCACCTAAAGATTAGATACATATATTTTTGTGAGTCATATCATATGAACCATCAGTTTTTACTCAAATGAACTGCACTCGATATTTGCCAGCAAAAATCATCAATAGTATCCATGATACAGGAAACTTCTCTCTTATGAAACTCTTTTGATATAGAAGCATCCTCATACATGTCTACAAGTAAACTATTCTATGAATATATTGCTCACATTCAAAAAGAAATTGACATGCTATTTGCTGCTAACTCAATTTCAAAGTACTTCTTAGTATGGAGACAATCATCTAACAAGACTTTAATTTCATTTATGTATTATAGGCAAAATATTTCATTTTAATAGACCTAGTGTCTCATGAATATCATAAAATTTATACTAATATATTTATCAATAGGATTAATGAGTATTTAAACTCCTTTTTTCATGAATACTTCTAACTAAATCTAAACTTTGCACATGTTAGGCTAAATTGTAATATTTTAGGATACTACTGTTGTTGATTCATATTTACTACTGCTGTTTCTCTTTTTTGTATGTTCTTATTAAAATTTTCTTTTGATTGATAAAATATTATCATCATTGTATGATGTGTATATACATATTTTAATGTTGTCTTTACCACCGAACAATCCTTAAATTGCCATTAAAACCGAAATTCATAGAATTAGCCTAATTGTAATAAGCTATTGGAGACACAGGAAAACAGGTAAGGGTGACTTTGCGCAAGATGGTCCGCACCCAAGAAAAATCCCAAGGAAGTTTCAAGTCCATTCTTCCTTGGGAAGCTATTGCAGGTTTCTAGCCTTTCATAATATTAATGTCTACTTTTTCCTTCAGCTGTTTGGATATAGATGAGTGTTCCCCTCCACCTGATGATGATGAGGAGGTGTTGAGTGAGTGGCTGGGATGCAGCCAGGTGTGCCACAATTCCATGGGATCCTTCTCCTGCTCTTGTGCAGATGGATATGTCTTGCGCCCTGATGGGAGGTCTTGCAAAGCTCTTGGTCCCCCACCATTACTTCTCTTTGCCAATAGAGTAGATATCAGACAGGTAGGAATTGATTTCCATTTTCAAGAAGCTTAGTGATATTGTAAATCTACAGAACACCAAGCTTTCTGGTTTCATTCTCTTTCATTACATTTATGAATTAAGGAAAGATAATGAAGTTAAGTTTCATTGAAGTGTTATTCATGATTAGATTTATTCATCCTTTTCCAAGATGTATTAGCTACAGTTTCTTATTTTCATTCCATCAAGGTGAGTCTGAATAACATCAAGTACACTGCTATTCTCAAAGGCTTGCAAAATGCCATTGCTTTGGATTACCATCATGAGCAAGGACTTCTATTCTGGTCTGATGTGTCATTGGATGTGATAAAAAGAGCCAATATCAATGGTACAGGGACTGTTGGTAAGTAATGATAATTATTCATTGGAAAGAATTGTGATATGAAATGTTTAGTAAAGCATTTTCATTTAATTACTATAGCATTATTATCAGTATCCTAGACAATATTAAGAAAATCACTATTTGGGAGCCAACTTAGGCATGATGTTTAGTTTCTACAATAACTCTTCATATTTTTCCCTTTTTTCTATTTAAGCATGCCAGTATCACTCTCAGATAGAATACTAATGATCAGAAATCATTAAGAGATGAGACAGTTTTTGATGAGAATATACTCAGAAATTACTTACTTGCTTTGAGTACTGCTAATCATGGAAATAACTCCTTGCTAATGAGTTTTTAATACAAGTTACCTATGTATCATCTTTTATGTGAGATTAACTAGGCACATCAGAAACTTTATTCAAAGTACAAGTGGAAAGTAACCCAAATAACTCAGTGGAAATCGAATAAATAGATAAAGCTTTGGCAATATAGAAGAAAGTAATTGATAATATAGAAAATTAAGTAAGCCTATTTAAAATAGTGAACTCTCTAACCTTGTCTTGGATTAATGTCAAAATTCAGAGATGTTATGCAGTAGACAAAAAAAAGCATTTGCCTATGACACTGATTGTAAGGAACCCCCTAATTAATTCCAAATTATTTTTGCTGATATTAAAGGGAATAAAATATAATTAATCATACAGTAACATCTATTACAAGAAGAATTTATGTAAGGTAAAAGTGCTGAAAACAGAAAATATCAAAATTGTGCAGCACAATGATAATTTTTTTTCAAGAAAGTCTCTGCAATATCAATTCTGTTTTCATCTCATATTTCTCACTGGGCAGTGGTGAGGAAAACACCCACAGAAAAAGGTTATTGATGTAATTGCCAATGGATTTGACATATCCTAAGAGATGTACTTAAATTCTAAAATAAAAAACAGATAAACTTGATTTTTAAAACATTATACTAATTTATTTTTAAAATTTTAAAGTTGTGTACTTTTTATATTTGAATTACTATGGACTAAAAAGGAGCTGGTGGGACCACTATCTCTTCAAATATATTTTGGCCCCTTCCAACCTCTATTGAATTTGCTGGCACAAAGTCTCATAAATCATCAGTTTGAAAGATCTTTAACTTGGCTATTAACTGTCAGGAAAATTCATTTATTATTCTTCCAGGTATGACTGCACTGTATTATACTTGGGCAGAAGTATTTGATCCCACAAGCCACATTCCCTGCTCCCTCAATATTTATCAGCCCCACTTGGGAGCCATTGTAAAAAGAGTATTTACACCTCTATGCATATCTTCCTGATAGGTTTAAAATTTATTTATGCCAAAGAAAACATACTTCAGATCTTCTGTTTAATCTTACGATGAATCATCATTTTCACTATCATTGATTGTTTGAAATTTTTTTCTGAAGATGTGATAAGATGGGGTCTAGAAAGCCCAGGGGGAGTAGCAGTAGACTGGATACATGGACTACTTTTCTGGACTGATTCTGGTGCAAGGAGAGTTGAGGTTTCTACATTAGATGGAGGAGTACGCTATGTTGTGGCAGCTAGTGATCTTGATAAACCTCGTGCCATAGCCTTACATCCTGGTCAAGCATTGCTATTTTGGACTGACTGGGGTAAGATTGGATTTACTCTAATTGAAATCACTATCACTCATTTTTTTAATAATTATTTGATAGAGAGGATATATTGCCAATGCATTGTCCAAACTTAAAAATATTATAACTCTGAAACTTAAAAGATTATCTGTTTTGTTTTTCAATCACATCTATCTGAGGCAGCTTGATATGCAAATACTATAATTTAAGCAATTATTTCTTTTACTTTATGGAACAACTAAGATCTCTGAGATAAAAATAATGTAAGGTTTTCAAATAATAAAGCAAAAAGGTAAATGAACACCGATTTCAAATATGTGTACCTACGTTAAAAATGTTTCCTGCATCTAGTACATCAAATTTATGATTTATTTCTATTATTGAAATCTAAAACGAACCTAATGGAGACTTAGCAATTTCGGCATCCCTAAATTAATATGTTCTATGAAAAAATAGATATCAAAGAACTGATGAGGAAACTCTCCTTGGTTACCGCTTAACATTTATGAAGTCCTTCTAATGTGGTTGTTATTTATTCCCACCGTGTGCTAAACTAAGATATAAGAGAATTCCATGATGCAAATTTAAGATTTGTTTCCGCATTCCAATTGGAATAATTTCGTTCTTAACTTAATTTTCCAAATAGTTACCAAATTATATGAATAAGTCATTTTACTGACATTCGCACATCTTGGATTTTTGGCGATGAAACCTACACGCTATTCATCTGTAATGACTTAATCCTCTATAGAACACAGTGCCTTCGCCGTGGTAGACCGTTATTTCTCCAAATTAATGGATTTCTCATCATGTAATTTGAAGACTAAGTTACTTAAACGCTACTTTATTGAATTACGAACAAACAGCCTTATAATAAATTAATGCATCTTTGCATGGTAAACGGATCAAAGTTTTGTTTCAANAATTAAGTTAGTTTTATATCCCTATAATGGTAATAATAAAATTGTATTGGTTCAAGGACCCACATGCAGATGATATAGTCATTGCAAATTAAACATTCCCACAGAGATGTACACTACACACATGTGTCATTCAGTATGATATTATAAGCTTAAATAAACATTGGACAATCAAAGTTTGCAATACATTAGTATCAACAGGCAAACCAAGCTTCTAGTAAAACAAACATGAGACGATTCCTAAACCAAACATGATATTAGTGAAAGAAAGGATACCTCTTACTTGAGATTTATATAGGATAAAGTGGATATTTTGTTTTTGTTTCCAAAATAAGATTTATCTTAAACCAATGAAAGTAATGGTAAATTTAGTTTATTATTTTAAAATATATTCTGATTTCTGCTTATTGCATTGATGTGCAGGACCAAATCCAAAAATTGAAAGGGCTGAAATGGATGGCAGTAACAGACAGAGCATAATCAAAGAGTCAGTGTTCTGGCCAAATGGTTTAACAGTTGATTACACGGTAGACAGAATTTACTGGGCAGATGCCAAGCATCATGTCATTGAATCAGCAGGATTCGATGGCTCTGGTAGGAGGAAGGTATGTAATTTGTACCCTGATATGAAAATCTATTTCTTTGTCCTTAAACAAGATAAAAATTATGAGAACATAAGGTTGAGATTTCATGTTTTACTTTTTTCAGATCATAAGTAAAAGTCTTCCTCATCCATTTGCAATAACTATTTTTGAAGATGCCATTTATTGGACAGACTGGCATACCAAAAGCATATCAATGGCTAACAAAGTAACAGGAAGTGGTTTCAAGACTGTACATTCTAGGTTACATTTTCCAATGGGAATTCAAAGGTTGGTAACCTTCATGTCACTATCTTTTAAACTCATCAACAAAGGATGTGTTGAATTAAATGCCCTCTTACATCCTTTTTATTGCTAGAAACAATTGAGTAATCTCCAATCAAATTACAATTTAACACTTAACAAAATTCAATTGAGAATCTCTATTTGATCTCCAGGAGAGAATTTGCACAATACTGCCACTTAAGTTTTACCTTAAACTTTTACCTTAAACTTTGACAATAAATTGTAAAATTCTAATTATGTTACAAGCACCCATAAGCTTGCAGCTGTTTCCCAAGTTTTTAATTGATAATCTAATTTGAACCAGAATTTTTATGTTGGTAGAGTTGGTAAGTAAGTACTGATTGGCACATATTTTGCAGCTATCATCCTCAGAGACAGCCAACGTACACAAACCGCTGTGGAAATAATAGTGGAGGATGTTCTCATCTTTGTCTTCCTAATAGACTCTCCTATAAATGTGTGTGCCCAGAAACATTAAGACTGCTTCCTGATGGGTATGATTTTTTGCACATCATTCTTAATTTATCTATTTCTTCCTTTTTTATTTTTTCATGAGTTATATTAGTACTGAAATGCATATGAAACTTTTTTTCTTTGGAATAAGATGAGTTTTAAGGCATGTTTTACTTCCTCATCTTTAAAGTGTTTTATCCAATGAACAAAAATAATTGATTCTGGCAATTTAATGTCAATTAATCCAATTAAAGATATAAAAATCATAACTTAATAGTATATTCTCTTTCATTCATTCTAAGTTAAATTAGTCTCCAAACTGAAATGAAACTTAGAAAGTATGACTCTAAGGGTACTCATGACACTATCAAATAACAGCTAATGTATCTGCATAAACCTTTTTATTAATGAACAAATATTTTTTGTAGGCACACATGTGACAAAAATCCCAACAGATTGCTCCTGTTTGCAAGAAGTAAAGATTTGAGGCTCATAAAGCTAGACAAAGATGGTAACAAGGAGAAGAGTGGTGTGGTAGGAGGTCCTATTGTTGACCGAGTCCTACCAATTGATGGAATACATTCTGCAGTTGCAATTGCTTGGCATGCACCATCAGACACAATATTTTGGACTGATGTTGAAGATGACGTTATTGGCAGTGCATCCTTACATGGCCATGATCAAAGAATTGTGATTAGTACAAATTTGGGTAAGACGATTCTAATCTCAGATAGTGACAATTAAATTAGAATCAAGCATGAGAATGGAAAACTCTCATTCAGGAAGGATATTGAGGATATACACTGTACTTT
The DNA here is from genome assembly GCA_000376725.2 of Ladona fulva. Taxonomy (NCBI): domain Eukaryota; kingdom Metazoa; phylum Arthropoda; class Insecta; order Odonata; family Libellulidae; genus Ladona; species Ladona fulva. The sequence goes on from KZ308781.1 coordinate 1,133,944, forward strand.
CTCAATGTGGCATTTCAGCTGCTGAAATTCATGCCTTTGTTTATTTTACTTGTTATTTGTTTTCTGGTTTTCTCCTTCAGTTGATATTATAGCACTACCACAGACATTAGATATTTTATGATTTAACCTGAGTGTTTTTTCTGGTGTTTATCTTAAATTTTATATATATTTTCATGTTTATTATTCACTTTTCCCATTATATTATCTTTAAGTCGCAGCTTATGAATTTTTCCAACATAATAGGTAACTTTATTCTTCTAAAAATTTTCCTTCTTTTCAATGCAAAAAATTCTGAAGCAATTTTCATCTTAGAGTAGCGGTCAGAGTGAGAATATTTCAAAATTTCAGTGTTACAGAAATTCATAGAGATTTCTCTATGACTGTTTGGCTAATAATAATGTATAGCTTTATAGTATAGTCTGTAGTTTATAGAGATGACGATTCATGTCTAATTTAAGTTAATATTTGAATAGACCTGTATAGTAACTATCACAAAATTTAAAAGTACATAATCACATAACTATGTATCACATAATTTAAAAGTAATAATATTGTTTGAGATTGATTTTAATTGCTAGAATATATAAGGCTATTGCTAGTACATAAGTTCAAAGAAATATCATAACTTTTTCAACTTGATGATTTTAATTATAGAAATGTGAATTTTTCTTACATTGTAAAATTGCCTTGCAGTATCACCTGCTGGATTGGCTGTGGATTGGATCACCAACAAACTTTACTGGACTGATGCTGGCACTAATAGGATAGAAGTATCTAACTTAGATGGAACTATGAGATCTCTGTTGATTTGGGAGGGGCTAGATAAACCAAGAGATATTGTAGTTGATCCTATTGGTAAATTAGATCCTGAATTTCCTATGTATTTAATTAATTTTATGTTACTTTCACTTTTATAATTAATATTTATTCTAGTAAACTTGTTTGTTGAAAGATTTAAAATTTTTTTACATTGTTACTAAAGATTTCAATTCTGTAGCAGCAGCAATTCCACCATTCTCAACTTTTTATTTCATGTAATGCATTATCTTTACTCAGGAGGATTGATGTACTGGAGTGACTGGGGATCAGTTCCAAAAATAGAAAGTGCTGGAATGGATGGCTCCCTTCGTATGGCTGTTGTGACCAAAAATCTCACCTGGCCAAATGGGCTTGCTATTGATCATGAAAGAGGTCTTTTATACTGGGTTGATGGAGGAACCAAATCGTTAGAGTATATTGCATTAAATGGAACAAAGAGAGTAACCTTAATAGGTAAGTTTCCTTTTTCCATTGTTTAATCAATTACCACACCCTTGGTAAAGAAGCCTTCAATTATAATGTTCATAAACAAAAACAGTCATAACAGAGATTATGTAAGGAGGAACATATCAAATGAAAGACCTGATTCCTCTGACAATTAAAATTTAGATTATTTTTGTCATGCTTTCAACTCTAGCTATTTTAGGCCATAGCATTCTTGTTAAATAGTGCTATTTTGAACTAAATGCAATTGATCCTAAAGAGATCATTAAAAGAATTATATGTGTCATGCACCTAATTACAGTTATTGTCATTGCCTTAATATCACCTCAGCCTCTCATTTTGACCCCTTTTTAGTTTACATTGAGTAATTAAGTGAAATGCATTTATCATTTTTCTAATGACCTCTTTAAGATCAATTGCATGCAATTCAAAATAGCACTATTTTACCATAAATGGAATTCAAAATTGACGCATGTCCTTTGCAGGGTACTACTGGAAACAAAAATGTGCTTGGTAATGTAAATCCTCTTATATCCAGCTTATACTAATTTGAAATGTGGTCATTTTAAAATGGTGTTAGGCCCTAGAAATAAAAAACCTACTCATTTAGTTACACATCTTTTCTCAGCAATGGAGGAGCTGTAATAGTATGAATGTAAAATTTTCTAAACAAGTATATTTGATTTATAATAATTTCTCATGGTTTCACTTCTTGTAGCTGGAGAACTACCACATCCATTTGGACTCTCAATATTTGAAAATAAAGTTTACTGGACAGATTGGGACACATTCAGCATTCACTCTGCAGACAAGTTTACAGGAAGGAATAGGACAGTAATAAAGTGAGTACACCTGGCTCTGATCATAGCATTGAGCAGGAATAGTTGGAAATAATTATATAAATTGATGAACACCTGTAGCCTAGAACACAATTGACTTCTGATAATAGAGCTAATTATGCCAGGGAACAAACTCTATAAATTTACCAAAAAGTTCTTTGTTTGTTCCCTGGCATTGCCTAAAGTCTAATTTTTAAAATCTGATACAAATTTGATTAATAATTTGATATTTAACAATAGCATATAATTTGTTATATAGTGAGAGATTAAGCTTAATGGTGGCTTTTATATACTGATGCTGGTCAATTATATCAAACAATTCATTTGCCATTGCAAATTTGAAATTGATATTTGCAAGAACAAGGATTGATCTAATAAAATAAAATTTGATAATTCATTAAGATCTTATTTAAGCTTAATCGTTTTTAATTTGTGTTTTTAATTCTGTGTTGTAAAGTATTCTGGAAAGGATTATTTTTCTTATTTCAGGGAAATTATGAAATAATTTTGTAAATGGTGAATATCCAAGCTTCATTTAAACTCTATGCAGTATGTACATAAATTAACAATTCTTTATATTCATCATTATTTGTGCTTAAAATAACCTGAACAGATTCAAATATTTATTTAATTTCACATTTTCTCTCCATCTAGAGGAAGAGTCATTGAAAAGTGCACAGAATGAGTGATTTCCTCCAAAGTCATTACAATATTAGCCTATTACACAATTTATTGGTAGAAATTTGATTATGAATTGTGGATTTTTATGAATTAAATGACTTTATGACTCATCTATAATATTTCTCTTTCATTTAAAGCATTGAATTTAATTGCGATAACACATAAATTTTATTCTTTCTGTTATAATTTGCTATTAAATTATTCTTGAAATGCCTATCACTATTATGTCATTTTGTATTTTGTGATATAATTGAAGATATGAGTGCATTAATGTAATCCATTGACATTTGCAGATCAGGAATTACTGGCCTCATGGACTTGAGAGTATTCCACCGTGGGAGACAGCAAGTTCCTTCACTTTGCAATAGCAACAATGGGGGTTGCTCACATCTTTGTCTTCTGGCACCCATGCCTCTGGGTCATACCTGTGCATGTCCAACAGGGATAAAATTAATGGTTTGTTATCATAGGCCCTCAAGTTATTGCTTACTGTGAACTGCTTTTGGTGTGTTGATCCTCATTCAACCATAAAACACTCTTTAATTATTTAGGATATAAGTTGATTATATGGTACATACATACCAGAATCGGGCCCTCAAATACTGCATAGGTATTCTGTTCTCTACCGATCCTTTCATATAGCCGGCCTCGTTGGCATAGTGGTTAGCGTACTAATCATGCAATGCTGAGGTCCTGGGTTCAAATCCTGGTTAGGGCATGGTTGTTTGTGTCATTTTGTTTTTGTAAAG
>KZ308781.1:1151391-1161427 GCA_000376725.2 Ladona fulva
TTCAAAAATATACTCCATATTCATTTTAAATGCCTTCCCAATTTTTCAGGTATCTCTATTGGACTGAGTGGGGTGAGAAACCAAAGATTGAAAGAGCATATTTGGATGGATCAGAGCGCCGCATAGTTGTTTCGAGAGATCTTGGATTTCCCAATGGTCTTGCTTTAGACTACACAGCAAAACACCTATATTGGGCTGATGCTCTGAAAGACAGAATAGAGACTTCAGATCTTCGAGGCCAAAATCGTAAGAAGTTGGTGCCTGAGGCCACACATCCCTTTGGACTCACTCAGGTATTAAAATTTTTAATCAGGAGAGGTCTTTACTTTTATTTATGGTTACAATGATTCAGTAACTGGAAAAGGAACAACCATAATTTTGAAATTTCTCAGTTTAAACCCTTCCCTGGTCGCAATTATAACAAAACATTGGTTGTGAATGTATGGATGACCTCTATTACTGCTCTTAGGTATGACATCAAGGAAGAAGAAAGGCAAATATTGAGATTAGAAGACATGATTTGAGATGTGTGCTTGTGAAAGATACTAAAATTTAGGGTCCAGAGAATAACAAAAACAGTGTAGTTGAGGTTGTTGGATTGGAAAAGCAGTGTCATATCTCGCCATTTGTTCTCTCATGTACATGTAGGATTTGCTGCCCTAACACTCATAGCATAGACACTGATTTCTATACCCACCCTTAGCAGGTATCTGCAAGCATATCCATATCCAATTCACACCCACAAATATTTGTAGATTATCCAACACAATGCTACACCTGCAAGAACTAATAATCTGACCTAACCCACAAATTTTCATATGGATATCTGTGGGTTGGGTCAGATGAATTGCAGGTTTGCAGATCTCTAAAGTGTATCTCAAGGATATATTATAGGTTATCTGAACCATCAGATCATTATTATATCACTCCCTAGTATTGTATTAATATAATCATTCTTTATTCATAAATGAGCGTAATTGCATAAGATATTTTGAAATTATTTTTCAGTACCTGACTTTTTCAATATATCTCCTATCTACATCTCATAGATAAAATGTTTATTTATTAATTATCTAATTATGAATAATCTAAGAATAGTTCTAATAATGCCAAGTTATTATGAAATAAAATTATTTAAACTACTACGAAATGAAAAGGTCTAATTTTTTTAAATAAACTTTCAAATCCTTGCATAAATGGTTACAATGTATGTGACTGATATTATAGACCAATATTTCTTAGAACAATGTGACAGATTTCTGACCAATATTTATGTCCTCTGGATTGCAGAAGGTAGGGAGAAGTTAGGTCTTTTCTTCTTTCAAATCATCTCATGGATCATGAGATAGAATGAAGAGTAAGGTTGTGAAGTTATGAAAAACAAAGCAATAGAAAAATTATTTATTGTATTTAGAGAGCAATATAAAATGAGACAATCAGTTTTAAAACCAATATATGTGAGACTAAACCAGCTAAGTTAATTCAGATATGTGTCACTAGAAATATAAGAGAGTTAGTGTACTATATTGTATTACTATACAGATATACCTTTTCTTTCAAGATTCAAGGGATTTAAATCAATGGATATTCATTATGTAATTTATGTTTGTTATTTAAATAGTATGGACCACACATATATTGGACTGACTGGCATAGAAAATCTGTAGAAAGGGCAGACAAATTGACAGGAGCAAATCGTGTAGCAATAAGGACCGATTTGGATGGAGTGATGGAGATCAGGGCAGTAGCAGCAAGCCGGCAAACAGGGTGGAATCCATGTGCAAATGAGAGTGGCGGCTGCTCTCATCTTTGCTTTTTCCGAGGAAAGAATTATATCTGTGCCTGCCCAGATATACCTGATACTAGCAGGCCTTGTTCCACAGGTAAAGTAAACTAAAAAATTTAAAAAATCCTGTGCATCACTTTTTGGAGTGTTTCTCTTAAAAATAATTCAGTATTATTTTAAGATGAAATATCTTTTGTCTGAGCAACAATTCATAGATAGACTAAATGATTGATTGTTCATTTAATGAATTTGTCCTTTAAGGTAGATGTTTATGTTTGCATTGCATTTAAATAATAACATAAGCAGTCATCATGTAATAATCACTCACATTTTTGTTATTACTTCAGCAATTATTTTCTGCAACAGAAGAAATTTCTCTAATCTTCAAAGCCAATCCATGTTAATACAAAGAAAATTGTTAGTCAAGTACGTTCAATTTTTACACAGAGCTGATACAAAGATGCAGCAAAAGTTGATTATTGTTATGTGTATGCAATTTAATCTAAATTATCCCTAAATAAGTTTATTTTTATACTCTAATATTTAAATACAGCCCTTTGTTCTTCAGGGTTCATGTGATCCAAGAAGAATATATTTTGGTAATTTTTGTTTTATTTACATGAAATCAAGTAAATTCATTATTTCATGAATTTTAGATACATTTAGGTGCAAGATCATAGCAAGCTTCTAATGCAGGAGGACAAAGTGGCTGCAATGAAATTTAAATGACATGATAATCAAACTTCATGTAATAGTGAATCACATCAGGTTTAGACACCTGACAAACAAATTGACCATTATATCAGCTGTAAAGACTTCACACCTCAGAAATTAACAGCTCAGGAATTCAGAATAATTGTAAATTTTACTTAACATAGAACAAACCAATGAAATGAAAGGAAAGGCAGAATTTTCATATAAAAAATTGTCATCCTAAATTCTAACGTAGGGGTTTCCAGCTGCAGACAGTAGCTATTTTTTCCTAGAACTTATGCAAAATCATCTAAGTTTGATAACTTAAAAGGTAAATTTTGCATAGAATGTACTTTTGAAAAATTTACTTCACACTCATTTAAAATCATGGAGCCAACATCACCCACATATATTAATATTAAATGAATTTAACCTTATGCAATTTTACTCAAACATAATTTAGTTATGATATTAAAATATAATTCCATAATGCCTTTATTTAATCACTAAAGCATCATATGAATCTTTTATAACCATTTAGGTCTCAGATAACCATGGGATAAATATGAACAAGTGAGAATTCATTGTCAAAATAGGATATTTGCTACAACTACAATTATATAATGAGTACACATTTTGTATTATAGCTATAAATTCAAGTGATTAGCTGACAGAATAATGTTGGTGATGTTCAATCTCATTTTTTTTTATTCCAGTACCTAAATTCAAAGTTCCATTGAAGAGACCTGGTGTAAAGGAAGATGAAGAGGAAGATGATGAGGAAGACTATAGTGAACCAGATGAAGAAGGTCACCTCAAAGATTCACAAGAGAAAGGGAAAAGACCTCTTACTGCAGTATGTATTAGAATTTACTATATGTGATGGAATATTCTTCTCTTAGTCTGAATTAACTCACCATATTCAAACAAAATAACTAACAAACATAAGTTTTAGCAGAAATTTAGAAGTTTGTAAATTCTATGACTCATCTCCTTTTTGGTGGTAATGAAATTTCTCTTCTTCGCAGTGAATCTATCCTTTAGATTTCAAAAGCTTAAACTGTTTTTTGGTATCTTTCACAAAACATCTTTCATGCAGGGAATTTTTAAGCATAATTAATCACATTTCTGGACTATCTGCAGTACTGCATATGCTGATGGGTAATACTTTACATGGTGTTTTTACCATAGTAAAATACAAATATTTTTAGCAAATTCTATTTCTTTCAAAGATCCTTTGGATCACAAACTACTTTTAGAATCTACAAATCTACATTTCTATCGATTATATAGTAGAGAGCTTGAGAGTATAATTTGTAACTGAGCTGGGTGTATAAGTAGTTTCAAGAGTAAATGTTATTAAGTAAAAACAGCTATGCAAAAAGTTACATCTCTCTTCTAGGAGTTGTGAGGCATTGAATGCATTATTATCAGTATTGTTAGCAGCATAAATAAATCTCTGGCAACTGAGAAAGTTTGGTTTTTGCCTTATTCATTAATTGTTATAATAAATATCATTAATTTATATCCACCAATCAGTACTTAATGATAAGATTTTTTTCTGTTCTCAAAATATTTTTTATATTACTCAATGATTCAGCAAACTGAATTAATGATAGGCTTTTACATTTAATGTTGCAGAAAAAAGCGAAAAGGTCACAAGAGAAATGGAGAAACTTGCTATAAATCGCAAGAGCCACATAGCAATGCTATAAACTTAAGTATTTAATATTCATAATGGATATTTTTAAGTGCCGAAATTAATTTTTATGAACGACTCATAGTGGCTCCCAATACTTAGAGATTCCTGTGTATTTGACTTGAGGTGGCATGAAGCTTAGCTACCCCTGCTGTATGTCTTAGACCCCTACTATCTTATTAGAAGATTACATACATCAGACAGGGTCTCTCAGTCTCTTGATGAAGTAACAGAGGGTTAAAGAACCAATGCATGCATATTGGTAGAAGAGTAGAAGGAAACAGCAAAAGATAATTTTTAAAATAATGATGTTTTTATTTTAGATGGAGATCACATCATGTGTTTTGTTATCAGTTGGAGCTGTGGGTGGAATGGTAATGCTAACCTTAGTTTACTTGAGTCGTAGAAGAAGAAGGAACAGATCACAGAAAAAATGCCTCTACGGAGAACAAGAAAATCCTGAGGGGGCAGAAGGTAGGAGTAGAGGTCACTCAAGTGTGCTGACTTTCTCAAATCCTAACTACAATGCTTCCAATTCAGATGTGGCTGGAGCTGACAAAAAACCATTCCTGTGGAAAAAGCTCAAATATGATCGCTCTCAGGTAATATTTCATAAGAACTTCTTTCTATTTTATAAGCATTCTAAAAAAGTTTAGAGTAGCTCTCCAGTGAATATTTTCTTTTATTTACTTAGAGATAAGATTCAGATCCAACAGTTTATACTTTTCCTATTTGATGTCAATGTATTTTTTTTTAATTATAGCTATGTACTAATTGTAGAATTAAATATTAGTATTCATTAATGGTTATAAGAATAGGTTAATGGTGTAGAAGAATGTAAATAGTATTTGAGAGGGAATATTCTACAGTTTTTTATCAATCTGCCTAACTAAAATAAAGCACAGATTTTGAAATTCAGAAACATTCATAAATATACGCTCATAAGATATCTTAAGGGCCGGCCAAAATTGGGTTTTGTGGGTACCTGACATCTGGGCCCCAAGTTTGAGGGGGCCAAATTTACAAGGGTAACTTTATTATTCTGTGGATGGCAATGAATATATCTATGAGAAAGTTTGTTATATCCAGAATGTTTCTTTAATTGTTAAAAATTACTTATCACATAGAGGAAGCAGAGAAGGGTAGCTTCCAGATAGCTAAAAGGGTAACACTTTGTTTGCCTTTGGTGAAAGGAGTCCTAGATTCAATTCGCAAAGAGGGCCCACATCTGCAATATGACCTCAGCCATTGAAGCATTTTCAAAAATTTATACAGGGAAGGGAGCCAAGTAGATATTTGCACCTGGAACACTTTGGTGGATGGCTGGCCCTGGATATCTTCAATTGAAAATTATCTATATGTTAGATAATTTACCTTTCCTGAGCTAAATCAGCTAGTTAACTGGCTGTTTAGCTATCCTCTATTGATTGACTTTAAAAGAGGAAACAATAAAATTGTCTTATACTTCTAATACATAGAAATTTCATTTGGACATCTCAGCATGACATCTCATTCTCAAAATAACAGACCTTGCTTTTAAACCATTTTTTTTTTAAGTGCTTATCATATCAAATAATAGAGCCAACAGCTTCTATTTTAAATTATATTTTCTAAGCAAGTGCGAGGCAGATCTTTGCAATAGTATTATTTCTATTAAAATTTTAGATTTTTCAGAATGAGCTATTTGGATCTGCTTGATGAAGTTACTTATTGCATCTCCTATCCATCAACCATATTATTGTTTCTTATTTTCACTGATAAATCTAAAGATTAGTTAAGTCATAATTTTATCTAATTCTATCCATGGTTATTAATTTTGTTTTTCTTCCTAAAAAGTTATAACAATTAGATGTCCGCAGAGCATTCGCAATAAAAATTTCATTACCTTATAGTAAGTACAGCTTGAGACACTTTCCATTCCCTACACACATACTCCTGGAACATAGCTTGTTCATATGTAAACCAGTAATTGCACCTTGAATACTTGCATGGCTATTTTATTATTGAGCATGAGAGATCTTAGATTATATCGAATTTAGCAAGAGAGAGAAATAACCTGCACCTTGTTCATGTTTAGGAGCGTGTTTATGAACTTCATGATGAAAAGCAGGCAGGCCTTCAGGAAGAAGCAGCTCTTATGGGGATGGGACCGGCTGTTATATTGGAAAGAGCTGCAACTCCTCCGATCATAATTCCCCAGCCAATGCCCCCTCCAACTCCCCCACAGCGGTTGGATAGCATCAGCCTGAAAGCTGGATGAGGCAAGGCCAACCACAGTGATTTTAACTGGAAAAGATTGTGAAGATTGCAGCTTTTGGGAAACTTATGTCTTGCCATCTCTCTTTCACAAAATGAAAGAGTAATCTTACTAGGCATAGTTTACAAAGTGCTGCAGTTCATACGGAAAGGATAAACAAGATTATTTCAAATGCTTCTCAAACAAGAACTGGAGAAGTGAATGTTGCTATCACAGTTCTTGTTAAGGGTGTACAAAAATATTAGAGTTATCTGTAATGGATGTGGAAAATAGCAGTACTTAAAATCCCCCTCCAAAAAATAATAAAAGGCAAAAATAACTTCTCAATGTCTGCCTATTGCTTGTTAAAGCATTTATCCAAAGCCAAATGATTTCATCGAGTTACTACAAGACAAGGAAAGAGAAACTGTCCTTAAAAAAAAACATTGACTGATAAATGACAAGTATTTTTTAAATACAAAGACTCTCTGAAGAGTTTCAATGTTTGATCATGATACAGAAAGAAAAATGGGAAAAATAATTATGTGATTAATTGTGTGATTCATGTTGTGTACAAGTAAATATGTTTCACGACTGCAAACGTGGCAGTTTGTTTATGTTTGTTGTTCCCCAGTGTTTGATGTAGGCATGCACACGAACCCCTTTGCCCCATTTCCATTGTGCAGGATGTGAACCATTGTCTCCACCCAATGTTAAATAGTAGTGGGGTATTTATTTGCTTTGTGAGAGAAAATTCCATGGTTACATTTTTGTACAGAAATGTGAATGTAACGAGTGTATATAATATATATAAAAGAATGAACTTTTTTAAGTGCCCGGAGGAAAAGATGATACAGAGATATTATATTGTATTTTTCAAGTTCATAAACATGTTTAAGTTTGTCATATATTGCACATCATTCTTAGAAAAATACTCAAATATGGTAAAAAGAGAGCTAAGATTCAGAAATAAGCAAGAATCACAGTTGTCATTTGTAGCTTTATTGTCCAACTGAATGTTCCTTGGCAGAACCCTTAACATGGTAAACCAATTTATACCCACTTTCCAATAACTGTCAATAAAAATTGAAGCTCAATGTATCATTGTCAGCAATCATTACTCCTTGTATCCTTTCCTACCAGTTATGATTATTTTCCATGCCAAATTAAAAAGTAACTGTCAATATCCTTCATTATTACAGCCATAGTGATGAAATTTGTTTCTAAAGTGACACAGAAATCAATGATATTCCAAAATGAATGAATAGGGCATTCAGTGCTGTCTTAATGCATGGGCCCCCTGGACACTTTTCAGGGGTCCCATGAGCATAGGGACCCCATGCTTATTGGTATACATATATCAATTGACCTGCCATAAATAAAAATATATTTGACATTTAATGAAGGTCTATGTAATGTAAAACTAGAACCATATTTCCCCTTTTTTCAGATCATAGACTTTTTATGTGAACCTGTGGTTGTTGATAGGACCACAGCATACTATTTTGCCCAGGGACCCATAATGTTGTTATGATGGCTGAAAAGAGTACAAGAAATTTTGTTATAGTTGATTCCTGTTGTTTAATAAATGCTCGTATGCCTTTATTGAAATCAGGCAAATGCTAGGAAACAATCCAAATCACAGAATATACCATTTCCAAATGTGTGAACCAAATCACTTTAAAAATTTATGCTGTGAATTAAAAAGTTTCACTTTGAATAAAATAAATAATAAGAAGTATTCTCAGTTAATCATCCATACATTAACATTCATTGCATAAAATTTATCTTTCTATCAAATCTTTTTCAGAAGTTTTTATAAAAATTGGTAACAGTTTGATATCCTAAAATTTAAAGGACAAAAAGACACTCAGTGCAATTTAGTAAAAACCAGTTTATGTTGGGCAATCAACCATCCAAATGTTGTTTCTCAACAAATATCAACATTATATTTTTAACAAAATGAAGTATTACAATAGCTCACCACGAGCAGTACAAAATTCTAAGTTTTTAACCTGTTTGATACCATTTTGGTGTCAACCATAGGTTTGATGGGTTTTTTCAAAAGTAACGGAAATGAAGGCTGGTGATGTTTCTTTTCTTTCTAATATGATGGAAATGTATTCCAAGTGTATAATCCAAGTGATTTATTTAAGAGAAATATAACTCGTAGTGTTGTTAAAAGTACTTCATCAGCTAAGGTCATTTTGCATGTAGGCCCCCACTGGGAATCAAACCCGGGACTGCTTTCTCTGAAGTCAAACACATAGCCCACTTGGCTATCTGGTAACCCATAATATAACTCTTTTAAGGCATTTCTACTAGGGATGTGTTTTCTCTTATCAGCCTTTCAGCTAGTTTAATTAAGTTTTCATCTTCCATGCACCTCTGTCCTTTACCAGCCTTTTTACTTCCTGATATTGATTATGCTACACATCTTCAGAAATTTGCTCCATATATCCCAATCTCAGTCTTCCTCTACAGTTCTTGCCCTCTATCATTCCTTCAGTAAAATGAAGAAGTAATTCCTCAATGCGCAGGATACTCCCAATCATCCGACTCCTCTTCTTCAGCATTTCAAGCATCGTTTTTTCATCTACTCTGAGCAATACTTCTTTGCCACCCTATCAGACCATTTTATTTTTAACCTGCATATCACCACATTTCAAAATCCTCAATTCTTCTTTTCTCCTTATCTCCATGTTTCACATTTGTAAACCCATGTTCCAGACATACAGTTAAAGAATTTTTTTCTATAATTCTTAGTTCATGTTTGACATCAGCGGGGTCTGTTGTAGGAAGAATGCCTTTCAAACTTGTGGGATAGTACACTTAACATCCTCTACTTCACTAGGGATAGAAACACTAAAAATTGGATTTCCTTTCTATAACTCATACTTATCTAAATGCATACTATAAAGTATTATTTTGAACTGTAGTTCTATTTAGATTAATAGATAAACAGAAGCAATATGTTGGAATAATAATAATAATAAAAACTTATCAGATGATGGATATACTTACTGTCTATCCATGGAAAGGATTGCTTTATTTTTTGCCAAGTACAGCGATTTACTAAAAAATCGAACGGGTATATATTTCTGCCCCATTATCTTATGCAGCCGTTGGTACAGAAAGTTCACAATCTGGCAATGCCGTAGGATTACCCCCCCCAAGCCACTTCATAACTGTTTATGGTTTTCAGCCCCTCACACGAGAGGATGGACGCTTTACGGAAGACATGTTAGAAAGGTTTCATATTAAGAAAGAACCTGATTTAGAATTTAGAAAATTCTTCCCTTTGATAAACGTTCGCATTCCTCATCTATTGAAATTATCACACTATTATTATCTACATCAGGACCGACGTAATATCTGAGGTTAAGATTTAGATTTCCCTTTACTTAATAGTCCTCCTTTATAATAAGATTAATAATTTTAAAATCTGAAATACTATGGAATAAAGATTGCAATTACTTAACATTGGTAACATTCGAATAATGGCAATACTTTGGAAAGTGTCTACAAATTTAAAAAATTACGGCTTACTTTCTCCTAAGGTGTAGATCAATATCAATGATATACAGATTAGGATTGTTACTATCCTCATCAGAAAATATGA
>KZ308781.1:1168295-1193795 GCA_000376725.2 Ladona fulva
GTATTGGAAAATAGTTGAACCATGTGTTCCATCTTACACTGCCATCGTCAAGATTCTCTATCTAGATCAGTTCATTCTCTAGCAGGTAAAAATCTACTTTCACATTGTAACATCTCCCTCAATATCCTGGATTTTCATATTTTCTGATGAGGATAGTAACAATCCTAATCTGTATATCATTGATATTGATCTACACCTTAGGAGAAAGTAAGCCGTAATTTTTTAAATTTGTAGACACTTTCCAAAGTATTGCCATTATTCGAATGTTACCAATGTTAAGTAATTGCAATCTTTATTCCATAGTATTTCAGATTTTAAAATTATTAATCTTATTATAAAGGAGGACTATTAAGTAAAGGGAAATCTAAATCTTAACCTCAGATATTACGTCGGTCCTGATGTAGATAATAATAGTGTGATAATTTCAATAGATGAGGAATGCGAACGTTTATCAAAGGGAAGAATTTTCTAAATTCTAAATCAGGTTCTTTCTTAATATGAAGCCTTTCTAACATGTCTTCCGTAAAGCGTCCATCCTCTCGTGTGAGGGGCTGAAAACCATAAACAGTTATGAAGTGGCTTGGGGGGGGGTAATCCTACGGCATTGCCGGATTGTAAACTTTCTGTACCAACGGCTGTACATAAAAAGGGATAAGAAGAGGGACAATGTAAGATGGAATCTAACAATAAGTCAAAATTATTAGCAAAAACAATGAGTGATCGAATCTTGTGAAAGTAAAAGGGAAGACCTAATGGTAAGAGGCAAAAAGTTTTTTTTTGGTAAGTTCTATCGAGATCCAAATACCCTTTCAATTTAACTACTTCATCTCATTACTTTCAAAAGTCAATAATTAAATTATATTTAATTTTCTCTTTGGCTTATTGGAGGCGTTTCAGTAAACATACAAACGATCTAGGAAATGTCGGAATCTGTTCACTTTATTGTCTGTCTTTGCATCAACTTGATCATCGATTTCGAAGAATGATAAGCAGCGTCAAATACAAACATCTGAAAAATTTTCTTTGGTTTTGAGGAGATATGATACACTGCACGATACGTCATGCGCCCCTAAAAACTCCCGGAATAAAGTGGGGATAAAAATTCCCCGTCACGCGTGACTTGTCCACTACCATTAACTACTCGTATTGTTGGTGATACTCTTTTCCTAAAACTACATTGGCACAATCTCCGAAAAATTAAATAAGATTTTCGTATAAATATGCTTTGAGAACACCAAGTTTTAACTGGACTGTAAGTTTTGATGGTTTTTTCATCATTTGTTTCTCCTCTGTTCAAAAGAAGCAAGAAACAAGATAATTAGAGATTTAAAAACACTCCTTGAGCTGTATGTCGGCAAATGGAATTTGGGTTGGGAAACATTCGGGAAGCTCCGGATTACCGATTCTTGAGAATTACCCTATGTGCATTTCGGAAACAAAGCTCCCGTTTCAAGGCTGTCTGAAGGAAGCTTTGTTTCGTGGGTAAGCGTAATTCTGAAGAATCGGTAATTCGGAACTTCTCTAATGTTTCAAAACCAAAGTTCCATCTACCGTCACTAGGCTTGCAACGGCCATGTTACAATTTAGTGGGGTTCCCGGATAGCCAAGTGGGTAATGTCGGTGAAAGCGGTCCCGGGTTTGATTCCTGGTGGGGGGGGGCACTTTTAACAGTATTGCTACAAATAGTACAAGTTGTACAATAGTCAAATATTATTGCTACAAATACTACAATTTCCTTTGCTTTCGGAACATAGTAATGGTACAGTGATTTACTAAAAAATCAAACGGGTATATATTTCTGCCCCGTTATCTTATGCAGCCGTTGGTACAGAGAGTTCACAATCTGGCAATGCCGTAGGATTACCCACCCACCCCCCTAACCCAACCCAACCCTCGGAATAACTGTACATGGGCCCTCACACGAGAGGTTGGACGTTTTACGGAAGATATGCTGGAAAGGTTTCATACATGGAAAGAACCTTATTTAGAATTTAGAAAATTCTTCCCTTCGATAAACGTTCGCATTCCTCATCTATTGAAATTATCACACTATTATTATCTACATCAGGACCGACGTAATACCTGAGGTTAAGATTTAGATTTCCCTTTACTTAATAGTCCTCCTTTATAACAAGATTAATAATTTTAAAATCTGAAATACTATGGAATAAATATTGCAATTACTTAACATTGGTAACATTCGAATAATACTTTTGAAAGTGTCTACAAATTTAAAAAATTACGGCTCACTTTCTCCTAAGGTGTAGATCAATATCAATGTTATACAGATTAGGATTGTTACTATCCTCATCAGAAAATATGAAAATCTAGGATATTGAGGGAGATGTTACAATGTGAAAGTAGATTCTTACCTGCTGGAGAATGAACTGATCTAGATAGAGAATCTTGACGATGGCTATGTAAGATGAAACACATGGTTGTCTATTTTCCTATACCGAGGATAGCAAAGCCTCCGAGGAAGAATTGAAATTATTTTTCGAAAAGTTTTATACTGGTTTTATACTGGCTATATATTTCTCAACCCCTCACCCCTTCTTCCCCTTACTACAAACCTTTCCGAACGATATTTCGAATTAATTAACTAATTAATAAGAAATATTAAAATTTTGAAAAAGTTTTAGATATGGTAATTAGAAGCGATACTGAGTCAAAACATCGATTTAAGAAAAACTTTGTCTGTTTGTTATCGCATCACGCAAAAACTATCCAACCGATTTTGATGAAATTTGACCTGGTGATATTGTATGTCCTGACATTCGACACATAGGCTACTTTTTATCCCAATACCTTACACCTTTCGATGGCTAAATGGACCATTATATTTCTAAAGACGTCATAGGCGGAGGTGAAAAAGAGGTGGGTGGGGAAAGTAGAGGAGGGAAACTTCATTTTCCCCTAATCTCTACAACTAAACGTTTCCCAACTTTCAAGATTGGCACATTAATGCATCTTTTCCCCACGCAGATAATTTGCATGTGCCTTTTAGTCCCCGGTTCGATCGTAGACGAGGGAAACCTTTCCCGTAAGAAATATATGTAAAGTTCACTTTTACAGCTTGCAGACTTAATTTCTTTTGGGAATTAAATCAGGAAAAAATAGCCATTAGAAATCGGAACAAGCACCAAATTGAGGGAAATTGAATGAAAATTCTTATTTTAGCCGTTGAACATTGATTTCGATTCGAAAATACGAGAATTTCGAAAAAAATAGTCGAATATTATGTGATACTTTGTGGCTGTAAACAACCAGTCCCCCTGACGACTAATTCCATCTTGAATCATAGGTCATGCATTTTAGTTCACTTTTATCGCTTGCAGGGTTTATTATTAACTTATGCATTTTTCTACAAGAGCACATAAGGAATTGATATACAAAATGCACGATAAGAATTAATGGTAGGCTACAGGTATGTGAGAAGGAAGACATTTTATGAGATTTGTAATGTCGAATGATTTGCATTTAACGAATCGCAGGGTCGCACATAGGACCATTTAGAAGAGGTTTATTATTCTGCTCATTTTTGTCAACGGCATTTCAGAATGATGAAACATCTAAATATTGTTTTCGTTGAGTAAATCTATATCTGTGTATCTATCCGGCAAGCCGCCTTTCGGCTGATAACAGGAAATGCTTGTGAATCTGCTTCGATCATTGTCATATGTCATAGAAGATTGTAAAGTAAATAATAACGAAATTTCATGTTTCATTTACTACGTTGGCTGTATTTTTTCTTGACAGTCGATTGAGTCGTTATTAGTATGTAGTTATCAAGTTTTACTTCATTTTGTTTCTTAATAGGCAGTTTAGCTATTCTCAGTGGGTGGGTAAGGGTGAATGTTTGCCTAAAACTGGATAACTAGTTGTTATAAAGGATGCAAACTTTCACGTTTTTAAGAACCTACGACATATTGATTCCATTTCGTGTATTTATTGGTCTCAGCTTCGATCCCACGAGAGTCCATGCGTTCCCATAAGACGTTCAAAGAGGATAAGATTCACGTATCTTTATTTTCCCAGTTGAGAATCAACGGGCACTTCAGCTAGAATAATTATAATTCCATGTTATGACACTAGATTGCTAGCGAAACATGTGACTGCATTAAATTAGTGGTGGAAGTATACTATGAAGAGTTTATTCCAGTGTTCATGCATTGGAAGGTAACCAGATTTTAAATTAAAATAGCGTTTTTATCATGCATTAGGTAATCCAAAAAACCCGAAAAAAGACAATTTCAAAGGGAATTCCCAATTTTCCTTTTGGCCAGTTTAAGAAAACCCGACTGTGCAGCGTCCTTTTCTTAATTGCACCTACTGCGCCCTCCGCGATAATCCTCTCGAAGTTTACCCCATGGTGGCCCTCGCCTTGCCTCCTGCAGCGACTGCAAGGACATTAGACAAAGGAAAGGAAAGGCTTTAGTGAATGGTAGAGGAGAACTACCTGGTCCGCTATGCAAATCCATCACCCATTCGTCCATTGACCTGCATCTCCTGAATAGCAGCCGAGAGAGGGATTTGATCTCAAAGAAATGCACCAGAAACCGAAAAGACGCCGCCTTGAACTCGTGAAGGAATAAACTCAATATGGGAAGGCGTTACCTCGTGGAAGGCCATTACGATGAAAGAAAGACCGTTTCGTACACTTCCACAGCAATTTTATTTATGGCAACATGTTTCGCTATTGTCCTAGCATCATCAGGCAAAATGATGCTAGGACACTAGCGAAACATGTTGCCATAAAAAAAAATGCTGTGGAAGTGTACGAAACGGTCTTTCTTTCATTGTAATGGCCTTCCACGAGGTAACGCCTTCCCATATTGAGTTTATTCCTTCACGAGTTCAAGGCGGCGTCTTTTCGGTTTCTGGTGCATTTCTTTGAGATCAAATCCCTCTCTCGGCTGCTATTCAGGAGATGCAGGTCAATGGACGAATGGGTGATGGATTTGCATAGCGGACCAGGTAGTTCTCCTCTACCATTCACTAAAGCCTTTCCTTTCCTTTGTCTAATGTCCTTGCAGTCGCTGCAGGAGGCAAGGCGAGGGCCACCATGGGGTAAACTTCGAGAGGATTATCGCGGAGGGCGCAGTAGGTGCAATTAAGAAAAGGACGCTGCACAGTCGGGTTTTCTTAAACTGGCCAAAAGGAAAATTGGGAATTCCCTTTGAAATTGTCTTTTTTCGGGTTTTTTGGATTACCTAATGCATGATAAAAACGCTATTTTAATTTAAAATCTGGTTACCTTCCAATGCATGAACACTGGAATAAACTCTTCATAGTATACTTCCACCACTAATTTAATGCAGTCACATGTTTCGCTAGCAATCTAGTGTCATAACATGGAATTATAATTATTCTAGCTGAAGTGCCCGTTGATTCTCAACTGGGAAAATAAAGATACGTGAATCTTATCCTCTTTGAACGTCTTATGGGAACGCATGGACTCTCGTGGGATCGAAGCTGAGACCAATAAATACACGAAATGGAATCAATATGTCGTAGGTTCTTAAAAACGTGAAAGTTTGCATCCTTTATAACAACTAGTTATCCAGTTTTAGGCAAACATTCACCCTTACCCACCCACTGAGAATAGCTAAACTGCCTATTAAGAAACAAAATGAAGTAAAACTTGATAACTACATACTAATAACGACTCAATCGACTGTCAAGAAAAAATACAGTCAACGTAGTAAATGAAACATGAAATTTCGTTATTATTTACTTTACAATCTTCTATGACATATGACAATGATCGAAGCAGATTCACAAGCATTTCCTGTTATCAGCCGAAAGGCGGCTTGCCGGATAGATACACAGATATAGATTTACTCAACGAAAACAATATTTAGATGTTTCATCATTCTGAAATGCCGTTGACAAAAATAAGCAGAATAATAAACCTCTTCTAAATGGTCCTATGTGCGACCCTGCGATTCGTTAAATGCAAATCATTCGACATTACAAATCTCATAAAATGTCTTCCTTCTCACATACCTGTAGCCTACCATTAATTCTTATCGTGCATTTTGTATATCAATTCCTTATGTGCTCTTGTAGAAAAATGCATAAGTTAATAATAAACCCTGCAAGCGATAAAAGTGAACTAAAATGCATGACCTATGATTCAAGATGGAATTAGTCGTCAGGGGGACTGGTTGTTTACAGCCACAAAGTATCACATAATATTCGACTATTTTTTTCGAAATTCTCGTATTTTCGAATCGAAATCAATGTTCAACGGCTAAAATAAGAATTTTCATTCAATTTCCCTCAATTTGGTGCTTGTTCCGATTTCTAATGGCTATTTTTTCTGATTTAATTCCCAAAAGAAATTAAGTCTGCAAGCTGTAAAAGTGAACTTTACATATATTTCTTACGGGAAAGGTTTCCCTCGTCTACGATCGAACCGGGGACTAAAAGGCACATGAAAATTATCTGCGTGGGGAAAAGATGCATTAATGTGCCAATCTTGAAAGTTGGGAAACGTTTAGTTGTAGAGATTAGGGGAAAATGAAGTTTCCCTCCTCTACTTTCCCCACCCACCTCTTTTTCACCTCCGCCTATGACGTCTTTAGAAATATAATGGTCCATTTAGCCATCGAAAGGTGTAAGGTATTGGGATAAAAAGTAGCCTATGTGTCGAATGTCAGGACATACAATATCACCAGGTCAAATTTCATCAAAATCGGTTGGATAGTTTTTGCGTGATGCGATAACAAACAGACAAAGTTTTTCTTAAATCGATGTTTTGACTCAGTATCGCTTCTAATTACCATATCTAAAACTTTTTCAAAATTTTAATATTTCTTATTAATTAGTTAATTAATTCGAAATATCGTTCGGAAAGGTTTGTAGTAAGGGGAAGAAGGGGTGAGGGGTTGAGAAATATATAGCCAGTATAAAACCAGTATAAAACTTTTCGAAAAATAATTTCAATTCTTCCTCGGAGGCTTTGCTATCCTCGGTATAGGAAAATAGACAACCATGTGTTTCATCTTACATAGCCATCGTCAAGATTCTCTATCTAGATCAGTTCATTCTCCAGCAGGTAAGAATCTACTTTCACATTGTAACATCTCCCTCAATATCCTGGATTTTCATATTTTCTGATGAGGATAGTAACAATCCTAATCTGTATAACATTGATATTGATCTACACCTTAGGAGAAAGTGAGCCGTAATTTTTTAAATTTGTAGACACTTTCAAAAGTATTATTCGAATGTTACCAATGTTAAGTAATTGCAATATTTATTCCATAGTATTTCAGATTTTAAAATTATTAATCTTGTTATAAAGGAGGACTATTAAGTAAAGGGAAATCTAAATCTTAACCTCAGGTATTACGTCGGTCCTGATGTAGATAATAATAGTGTGATAATTTCAATAGATGAGGAATGCGAACGTTTATCGAAGGGAAGAATTTTCTAAATTCTAAATAAGGTTCTTTCCATGTATGAAACCTTTCCAACATATCCTCCGTAAAGCGTCCAACCTCTCGTGTGAGGGCCCATGTACAGTTATTCCGAGGGTTGGGTTGGGTTAGGGGGGTGGGTGGGTAACCCTACGGCATTGCCAGATTGTGAACTCTCTGTACCAACGGCTGCATAAGATAACGGGGCAGAAATATATACCCGTTTGATTTTTTAGTAAATCACTGTACATACCTTCAAATATTAGAATTTCAAGGTTCAAATAAATTATTAAAACAGATATTAAACTCTTGAATTTGATTATTAATTATGATTGAAAATTTACATATTTCCTATATTGCCAAATCAAAATGGTTACTTTCTAATTACCACAGAGTAGTCCTTCGGCAGCTGCGGAACCATAAATCTTGAACGTTTGACATTGATAAATCTTGAAGATATCAACAACTGTTAAAATTTATTGTTGTAAGGGAATTACACTATAAAAATCGCTAAATCATTTATTATTTATGATTAAGAAATAAATATTATTAAAAATATTCACCATTCTATTTAAATATTTTATGCTGGTAACATCTATATATAGATATTGTTACCAGCTATATAACAATAGTTTTAAAAAGATTATCTTTTGCGGCTATTTTGATATTGTCATCTGCTTTCATGTGCCACAATGATTTATCGTGATCTTCCAATACTTAACACGGTGATACTTTTAAACTTCCTTTCTAGATCCATAAGCACTAATCTCACCTTATTAACTTTATATAGATAAGCGCAAAGTTAATGATTCGATTGTCGAGAACCTTTGGTATCCTACATATTTATCATTAGTAATAACAAGTCACTCATATTTATATTGAATTTAATCTGGAAATTTTTATTTCCATAAATGTGAATTATATTTACCAAAAACTGAATAATGTCAAACACCATACGATTTTCAAGACGTTTTTTTTTATTTACACAGGATTTATTTCCGTTGCTTCCTGGTTTTTATAAGTATACCGGCTGAACTGCCCGTTTATTCTCAACGGCGAAAATAGAACTCGGATTAAATATAGTATACCAATTTGTACATAAGAGAACATAATATCTCGCATCTTAGTTTAGTCCAATAGAACAGGTTATCGAAAACGAAAATCATCATCATCAAAGTTCTCATAGTTCAAAGCCGAAAATTTTTGCAACATTTAATGCTTCATTGAGAACACTTAACACCAACCTTAATCCGAGCCAGACGGATCCCTAACCCGTGATCTTCAGAAAAAAAGAAAGTGAACTTAGTGCTTAATAGAAAACCATGGATAAGACCCCGAGTCAGGAGCCATGAATAAAAGTTTTCCGGCAGGAAGTGAATTTATTCGTCGTCGTTGAGAACACTTAACAATGTGTAATATATGGAAGTTGTCATTTTACGTTATATTCTTTCAGTGGGAAATTTAATCGTGGTAGAGTCCGGATTGATAGACAAAAAGTTTCTCATCCATCTCCATTAACTCATTACGATGCTACGTTTGTTTGTTTCCCCTGCGATTCATCACTGCAAATTGTTCGTGACTGTAATAGTTAATCTCACTAATCTGAAAATTTCCCCCCTCTTCATATCCTCAATTCTTGCCATTGCTTCTAAATGGGTCTAAATACGCAATGCATTCTTATGGGAAAATGCATGAGCTAGGGATAAACAATCGCATTGGTTGTTTTCGAAGTATTTCCTTTTTCACTATGATGCAATATTCCGGAAAATCATATTGCAGTTAAGACAAGTCACGAAAAGTAGAATCATCACTAAGAGCACGGTTCTCTCGAAGTGAGAGCAAAGGTGATTAGTCATATTCCTATTATCCTTAAACTAAGGCGAATCTTGCCATTGCTGGTGGGATTTGAAAGCGCTTCCCCGAGAATCCTTCGCAATTTCGGACTTTGATATCCACCCTTTGTATTTTTTCCCACTGTTTCTAATGTAAGCTGTACTGGAAGTTTCAAATTAGCCTTGATATTCCGTCAGGAGATATGAATAATTTCCTCGGCGTTTGCGAAAGGATAGTTTTAGTAACGTCAGGCTAAATTACTCAAAATTCGATCTATAAGGGGTGGTTCAGAGTAATTAATTGTACATCCATTTTAAAATAACAACGATATTAGTGCACTGATTCTTTCCAGTCGACCGTAAAAGTGCCCTTTTTCATAAAAAGATTCAATCGATGTAAAATTATCAAAGAAACCATCCACTCTTCTTCGTGCAAATAAATTTCATATTGAAAAATCATCAAAAGGAGGGCGATCGATCCGACTCTATATCCGCCAATTAAACGTTATAGCATTTATTGCAATGGATATATTAGTGACGAATTTCTAGAATTCAAACCTGGCGCTAAGAAGGGAGAAAAGGCACCTGGGTAGTTTCGTCATTCCTCCGAGTACTAGACCACTACAGCATTTGACGGAATTGGACGGAATGGCTATCATATGTCTTAGATAAGATGAACGTATGATTTTGTATTACGTGTAGGTAATTTACATACTTTTAGTAATTCCTTGAGTGCAATTATGAACTGAATCTCATTGGGGATCGTTGATCCTGAAGCATTGAGAAATGCGTTTTTCCATGCCGTCTGAAATTACTTGTTATTTCGAGCAGATTTCTTGGTTGTTGGATTTCGTATTGTGAAAGGCATTTTTGCTGTTAATACGCATTTAATTCCATCATTCAGATTACTGTTACATTCATTTTTTTATTGCTTAGAATTGTATAGGCTACATTCATTTCTCCACGATTTACATATTGTATGTACATGTAGATTCTTTGAAGTGGTTCATATGGGCTGATGGTTGGATATTTGCCAACTCATTACTGTTAACATTCCTTGAGATGTATACAGCTTTAAAAATTGATATGACTGAAATGTATTCATATCTTGAGGGCATGAATTTAAGCTATTTCTCTCAATTTATTATTTTTTAAGTTTTTAACGAAGGGAAGTCATCAGTACAGACTTAGTACATTAGAGACATTAAAATACTGTTGAGACAATTTTGAATTGAATGAAATATTATGGTGATACATGTGGTGATGTGAAATCTTTAGGATATTTATTTAATTTAATTAAATATATAATTTTCAAGTATGATTTGTAAGTAATCCACCATTAAAAATAAATCATTACAATGTTTAATTTTTCTTTTATAGTAATCCTCAATACTTCACAAGGCTACCATGGAGATCTTCATCAGGAATATTTGATAAACTTGAGTAGTTTTTGAAGAACCAAGTTATGAAGAGGTGCAATTAGCCAGCAAGATGAAATTGTTAGTTCAAATAGGATCAAAGCTCCCAAGTTTACAAAATGATTTAGTTTTACTCTTATTCTGTGAATGCCATTAAAATTCTGGGGCTTAGTTAAACAGTGAGTGGATGGTGTCTTACAACTAATCTGTGCTATTTTGGCTGTGTGGGAAAGAAGAAAGGGAAGATTCTGCAATGGATTTCGGTCTCAGCCCTGACTTCACCTCCAAGGAAGGAAAACAGTCTTCAAAAGTAAGCCCTTTCCTTTGTGAGTTATTATTTCCTTTTTTCTATCATTCTCATCAAATTAATTCCAATTTTTCTTTATTTATTCTTTTTAGAATGTTAGTGAATCCATTTGTTGGGTAGATTAAAAAAAATAAATTTTAAAATACATAGGAAATTATTCATTGAAGAACTAGAACTTTCTTCACTTACTTTAGTTCATACTAGAACTATATTCAATGAGTTGGAAATACATGTGAAATATAATGCTAGTATAATGATCAAATCAAACCTTGCCTTTATTCTGATGCATAGAATAAGCAATCTGTTATGAACTTAATAGCAGTGTGTGATGTTATGAGTTGATGCTATATTAAGCATGAATGTTATTTGTGAAGTTCTATTGAATAACTTGTGGTCTATGGATTTTAATCCACAATTCCTTTGTTTATTTGTTTAATATATGGTCTATTACAATAAAAAGACTGTAGATTAAAATTACACAAAAGAAGGGAATTGCCATATTACACTCATTGTGTATTTAATTACTTAAATATTGATCAGTTTGCCATTGGTAACAACAGATCCCAAGGGATTCAAAAAACTTTTATCGTTCTCCTAATTAGGACGCCAACTCAAAATTGCAAAAATTGGCCTACTATAACTTAGTGCTTAACCTAAAATCATTTTTAGTTTAACTTTAAATGAAAGTGTGTGACAAAATCTGTCATTACCTAATTATTTTAGCTAATAATCCACCCGAAAATGATTCCCACTGCTACTATCTAAATTTGAAATTTCTATTGAGGGAGTGGTAGACTGTGGATAGAATAAGTTAAATGGTCTCTCACTGACCATTTCATCATCAACTTTCTCACAACTATTAAGCATATGCTGAGAATATCTTTTGAAGTAAATTGTAAAGTATGCATAACATTAATAGAGCAAAATTTGGATCATGATTTCAATATTTAATTGATAATTGTAACAAGAACTTAATGAAAGTACACTAATTCATTGTCAGTGATTGAGTAGCAGAATTGATTAAGCTAAAATGGGACATTATTGGAATATAACCCTTGCTTCTATCAGTTGAACGAAATTCTTGCTGTGGCTCCGGAAAGCTTATATTTGTTTGTTCATTTGTTTATCTTTTTTTTTTGGGAACTTTGTTTTTGATGACGATGCAGGTATTTCTAAGCCATAAAACATTTTATACCAAAGTAAGATTACCTTTATTACGATAATTATCAGGTTAATAGCTTTTAAACTGTACTCTTTTGTTTAATTTTTCCATTATTACTTCCATTCCTTGATGAATTTAACTTATAATAAAAACATGGATTAGTATGTATTCTGAGACATTATGAAGATAAATTTCTGAATTCATAAATAAGAGTTACAACTTTGTAACTGCAGTTTGTCTTACTGCAGTTGGCAGTTTTATTATTTAGAAAATATTAATACCAAGGAAATCTTTGTCATATTTCTCATTGACAAGTCTATTTTTGAAATTTTAAGCAGAGATTGGAGAAACTTTAAGGTAAAGATAAGAGGTTTAGTATGTTTTAGTAGCAATAGCCCAGGTTTGAAAGATTACTAAGGAGAAACAGACATGAAAAAATTCTGACAGCACCGGGACTTGGTTTATTTCCTTAGTGCAATAAATATTAGATTAGTTACTAGAACATGCTAGAGAAAAAAAGAGATTCCCATCTATTGTTTGTTTTGATCTAGAGATGAATGACTGTGTGTGATTTGTTTTATGGCATTAGAGAATATTGTTTTAAAGTGGTATGTNTGAAATTTAACCTCAGAGAATTTGATAATTGGAACATTTTGTGGACGCAATTCCATTTTTTGTAGACAGTATTTCTTGAACGACGCAAAAGTATGGTGCTCCATCTCCATTTATTCTAGAATTTCCTTCTTCTCCTTTTCCGACAGTTAAGCATTTCTGCTGTAATATACAGGCAACTCCTACAGTGATTTAGTATATTTACTCCGATGTAAATATTCGGAAAATTTACGAAGTTATAATGTTTTTTCTGACGATGCACTCAGCTGGATGGGCGTTTATGAGCAATCTCATGTAGCGTCGACATATCTGTTTAATTAGATTGAAAAAAGACCTATGCTAACTTCACTTGATCGTTATTCGCATTTAGTTTGACTCAATTTGTTGCATTTAGGGCTAGTAAAATTTTACACCATAAATAATTTCAGCTCTATTAATCATATTTTTGCTCTCTTTCATGCTCACATAACGCCGAAGGAAGTTTTCGTCGTCAATGAGAAACGCCTTCCATTCTCTGTCTCAGCAGATGTAAATAATATCCACAGCATAAGGGAATCAAAAGTATAAATTTCTGATGAGAAAAAGACTGAGCTCAACGGATGAACGATAACGAAAATAGACTTGCACATTATGAGGACCTTAGCCATCCAAATGGCAGTTGATAGGTCTACTTCCATTGTAATGTGCCGTTCCATTAGCAGGAGGAATTTATTGAGATATGTAATCTCATTACCATAATATCTGATAGTTTATAGATTGGACATAAAACGTAAATTTAATGATTGAATTGGCCACAAAATGTTAACACATGGCAAGAATAAGATATATTACAGTCTTAGGCCTGGTATGAAGCAAGTGAGATGCAAATACGTTTACATTTACATTATTTAATGAATTAAAGGAGAAAGCCTGCAGTTGAGAAATTGGAAAATCGTGTATTATCTTACGAAAACTATTTTGGCCTCCTGGGTTTGAACCTNTTAGAATCTCCTTCACAGCCACGTATCTGGCATCAAACCCTGAAAATCGGAGCCTCCGTCGCTCTTCTTTGGAAACTTATGTAAGTCCAATGTAAGTCTCGGGAGAGTGCTGCCATACAAATTTTGCGTGCTATCAATTGTTATCGGGCTTCTTGAGGGAATACAAAAGATCTGCGATTGTAAGTAAGCCGCTCCGCCATTTAAATAAAACCCGCACCTATTCCTTCACGATGAAAGAAAGACCATTTCGTACACGTCCACAGCAATTTTATTTATGGCAACATGTTTCGCTAGTGTCCTAGCATCATCAGGCAAAATGATGCTATTTAGGACACTAGCGAAACATGTTGCCATAGATAAAATTGCTGTGGAAGTGTACGAAAAGGTCTTTCTTTCATTGTAATGGCCTTCCACGAGGTAACGCCTTCCCATATTGAGTTTATTCCTTCACGAATTCAAGGCGGCGTCTTTTCGGTTTCTGGTGCATTTCTTTGAGATCAAATCCCTCTCTCGGCTGCTATTCAGGAGATGCAGGTCAATGGACGAATGGGTGATGGATTTGCATAGCGGANACTTTGGTTATAATTCACTGAAATGTAATTTATTTTCAAAATAAAACATTAGGGCTGAATTTTAATTCTTGAGGTGCTTTGAATAACATAAAATGTTAAGAAATTCTGAGAGCTTGGCAATTTGTTATGACTATAGTTGTTCATAGTTAAGTGTGCACCATTTCCTGAGAAATTACCTTGTGATATCAAATCAGCCTATGCTTCAAATGTTATTAAATTCCTTGAATTACTAAATTTAAGAATAATGATTATCTAATTCTTGTTTTATGCAGAAAGTTTGTTATCCCCCAAATATTCAGCATATTTTTAATATTTCAGTCTAAAAAACATGCATTGAAACTAATCAGAAAGCAAATTAAATGTGAGTATTAATAATGAGTACATCTAAGCATTTAGAAGGCTGACTTTGGAAGAATTTTCTGAAAATGTCATTTTCTTTCAAAACCAAATATTAGGGAATTTGGAATTTAGTTTTTCTTAGCAAAATATTTCCAGAGTAATTATTCTGTGAGACAAAATCAGCCTGTTCTTCAAATATCCCAATATCCCATTTATCAAAATCCCAGAATTTGTAAATTTAAGAAGACTGATGATCTAATTCTCTTTTTTATGCAGAAAGTTTGTTATCCCCCATATATTCAGCTCTTTGTTCAGAACTTTTTCTCAATTTTTAGTCAAGCAAATTAATTGTCTTGAGAAGACCAAATTCTTTATTATGGAAGGAGTTCATTTTTTAAATTCAGTATATTCTTTGAAATAGATACTCCCTTCAATTGTTTGAGGTTTTACAGCATTTTTCTTTGGATAATTTTCTTGCTACAGGATGAAAAGTTTTTAAGCCTCCTTTTTTTATTTGTTCAATTTGTTCGAAATTTTAATTAAATCCAGTACCTTTTGCGTCATAAATTTCTTCAAGTGATCACTGTTTTAGAAACATTTTTATAGTTATCTCCATTTCAAATTTGAGTGATAAGTTTATACCTGGTAATTTTGTTTCTGTGGATTGGTGATATTTTATCTTGGGTTTGATTTATTTCATAGTTCAACCATATTATTTAATGACTTTGTTATTTTCAAGTACTCTGCTCAATGGCAAGCCAATTGTGATAGCATTTTTTCATACTCTCTTTGTGTAGCTCATGTTATTCTTTCAAATTTATTGCAATTCTTCACTTTCACTTGATATTTGAATTCTTGCTTTTGTTATTTTTCATTTGTTTAATTGTTCTTGAATTCCAAGTCCATTGCTTTATGTTTTCATGATTTCTCAAAATTTTTAGTTTGAGTTTTGAATTTGCCGATAGAAATTGTGAAGTTTCCAGAACATTCTAGAATTTCCAGAAATTGCCAAGTTTCTAGAACATTCTAGAATTTCCAGAAATATTCCTTTAACCCTTTGAAGCCTCAACTGCTCAAAAAATTATTATAAGTCCCCAAGGTCATTCGATTAGTTAAAAAATAACAATGTTGTTTTCTCATGTTTCATATTTTTTCAGATCAATTTTTGTTTTCTGTACTTGTATTCTCAGTGATCTGTCTTTTCAATGGCTATGTTCAAAATAATTTTAACTTTGAATTATTTTGAACATAGCCATTAAAAAGACCCAGATCACTGAGAATACAAGTACAGAAAACAAAGATGGCAGACACTACAGCAGCAAGAAAAACAATTGAATTTTTGAGCTCCGAGATAGGCCCAGGTTTGGCGTCCCCTGCTGTACCAAAAATTTGAACAGGTGGGAAGGTGGCCATTTTCAAGGAAAATGCTGAAAGAGTTCAGTTCTCAAATTTCTTTATTGAACCTTGTAATAAAATGTACATTTCAAAATATTGTCAATAAAGCACATTTAAATTAGCTCCTTGTGACTTCTTTGCTGCAATTCCTCCAGCCAAGTTAGTACATATTTCACTGAATAAAACCTGCAGTGGAAGTTTTAGGCATTAAAAATTACACATTGGAGATTCTACAAAACTATTTTGCCAGAAAATACTCTAATATGAAAAATTGCATTATTTTCATTTTCTATTGCACAATTTTAATCTGAAAAAAAAGGATGTCAGCTAAAGGCTGACCCTTGCAACACAGGCAAGGTAAGTTCTAATTTTTCAATTTTTAATAACATTCAACAGTTTTATGTTACTCTTCTCGAAAAATTAAGCTTTTTCATTATTATATGAAATAATGCAAGAAAGATTTAGAAATGACTACTTTAACTTCTCCCCGAATAGGATAACATATATAGATTGAATAAATAAAATTTTCTAAAACGACTAAGTCAAACTATTAAGAATAAATATATTTCACCCAAAATGGTTAAAAACTACACTACGTAACATACAATTTCCTACCGAAGAGCCAACACTGCCATTTTTGGAGTTCTAGTTTTATACGATAGTTTCGAATTTTGAGATTTTACCGATAGGAGTAACTTCCTGTAATATTTAGAGTTTCTTCAAAAAATTCATGAGAGACTTAGCTCATCGTCAGAAAGTTCGACACCAAACAAATTAAACTAATGACAAAATTAGCAGTAGAGGTATTAGCACCGAAGCATCACCAGTACGCCAATAATTGGAGTTACGCAGGTACCTTTATCTGTAGATAAATTCGGTAAGACGTTACAATCCGGCTTCAGTCGACGCTTGCTAGGGAACCGCTGCATGGCGCAACATTTACGGAGACTTCAACGAGTACATAAAATTACGGACCCATTCAACGTTAAAACTTTGAAAATTCACACGTAACAGTTTTTTGCATTTTTAAAAGTGAAATGTCTATTAACCATTCAAAGAATTCGTCTTCAAAAATAAAGTCACACAATCTTGATAAGTAACAGTCTTCGAGTCGCTGAAATGCCTGATCGAACAGAAAGGCAGCAATTAGGGTATTTCTCGGGTGTATCCAGCTTAGTTTCAAAATAACGCACCCTAGTGAACCGCTGCACGGTGTGGCATTTAACTTAGGCTCAAGCATTTGAATATCGAACTAAGAATCCATTTATATTCGAACATTTGGGCAATTCGCTCAAATGACAGCAAGATGAAAAGTTAATTTAATTGTTCATTATTCGCCTTTCTTCGGATTTAATACACTGCAAAGAATTACCAAAAATCTAGTTAGTTACACTATCTAAAAGGTACGTATTAACATAGCGTCGCTGAAACTAAAATGCATGGATATTCCTCGGGTATGTCCCACCCTTGCGTGAATTTATATCTAAGGTAAGCTCAGATTACGAAAATCACTCCAAATTTTCATTGCAACGGCGCGAAGTCTATGCGTTCACAACATCCCAGCATCAATGGGTTGAATCAGCATCACTAAGTAGCCAAAAGAGCGAAAATAGCGCGGACATTCAATTAAACCATTTCTATGCTTTGGACTCGCGAGGTTACTACAATCCGTGCCCAAGGTTGCTTTCCGCTACACGTGTTAGCTTACGCTTTTTATAATTTCAGGATAGACTCACGCAACCAACATTCATTACGCGCTAAGATGAACAGGGAAGTATTAAGAACCAAGGCAATAGCTATTTCTCCTAAGGTTGAACAATATATTTCGAAAGCCCAATGCTCAAATACGAACTTTACATTTAATTCCGATTCAACGTCAACAAATAGGTACATTATACTAGCTGAAATGACCACTTGACTACGAAATCAAACCCGGTTGTTAACTGTACCAAACTTTCGTGCATAAAAGTAGAAGTTATGAGAAAAATACTAAATCTTAATAATTAAGTCCGAACGTTAAGTTGCAGATTTCGAAAAATACGAGAAATCGAAAATTTTTATCCTTTTAAGGAACAGCTGTATGTTCCATTATACAGAACAGCTCAATCGCGGAGGCATGTCGTACAAAACAGATGTACCCAATTTTACAACTGAGGGACATTAGACAAAAGCGAGAAACATAGGAACCAGAATGGAACAATTTAACCAATCCAGCTGGCTTTTATAAAGAGCTATAATTTGAAGATTCGGGAAATCAACCAATTATGGCATGGAATAGCTGACACAAACCCCTGCGATAAGATTATGTACCTGACCGAAACTTCACTTTTATTGCTATCATTACCACGGTTAACTCGTTTGCTTTACATTAACAAATCCCTCTAAGATATTGGGAACTAATCAAACCACCGTAAAAATAAATTAAGTACACTACGACTTAAATTAACGAGAAGCAGCTAAAAATGTTAACACATCTTCAATATGACTCACGAAAAGAGGAGACCGTCTGCAATATGTTCTTCAACGCCAGGTGACGTCCTTCGTTCGGGAGCGAGGTGTCTTCCAGCAGGGTAGAACCGTAGCCTTCAGCAGTCAACAGGAGAGAGGACGAGCTGGAGGCCTGCAAACCTTTTTATGCTCAGACAACGGATAGGGGTGGCGCTGTTGGAGTAATGAGGGGAATGGAGGGTTGGAAACTACTACTTCGATCACTTAAATTCTTAAATAATTATAAAATACTGCGAGATTTATGAAATCCAGTATTCAGAACAAGTGGTTGAGAGAAAATGTATAGATTGCATAAAATATTATTGTTGATTATTTTGTAGATACTGTTTACAGTATCGTAACTGATATTTATCACTTATCTTTAAATTGTCTAAATGTTAATATTAATTTAATCAAATATAGAAAATGGATTGCCTTTCTTTATTTTTTCCGAAATATCCGGGTGAGATAAGCCCGAATGTAGAAGGGGATCGGAGGTTAAAATTATTATCGTACATATTTCTGTCGGCTAATATAAGGATAAAAATAACGCCACCATTCAGAGTTATCTGATTAATTTCCTGAATGCTATTCCAAATTCCAAGTAACCGTTCTAGTGTAAGGTTAGTTAATTCGAGAAATAATGTTACGTCATTGCGTGGTTACCAATTTTTTTTTCTCCGCTACCTAAATATCAAATTATGATACAGTTACGACTCCGAGAACGTTTCAGTGGCTGTTGTGAAAGCAGTTGCCAGTATATCCTCCAAGGATGAAATATACTTCATACAAGTTACTTCAAAATGTAACTTTTCGTATGGAGGATGGGTATCAACGAGCAGAACAGAATTAATTCCCAATGACAAATTTTGACATTATTAATTATAAAACGTGCAAAATGATATTGGATTTTATGAGACTGAAATCTGAATTTCCATAAATGGTTCGCAAAATATGCATGGGGTTTGAGTCGTTCGATAGACTGAGAGAACTCTTCAGCAGTTTATTTTTAAGATACATACATTCAGTAGCATGTTCCAAGTATTTTCATCTATTTATTTTAAGTTCATACCCCTGCCATTGAGATAGAGAGTAAAAACAAACATGAATGTAACTATTACTTGGCACAATCAGATTTTAATATCACCTGCCTAATGAAGATGTTGCGTGGAGCAGAGCCCACCCATAGAAAGCCAAATGCTGCAAATCAAATTATTGTCAGTGCACGTGATATTTGAGCCTTTGACTGAAAAATCAAATAATATTTTACTAAATAAGTAAAATTAGCAGAAGGTGTATGTTTAACTGATGCAATATTCCCACTTAATCTTTCTCTTTAGCTAACTGAGAGCAACATCCTTTCGCCTCAAAAGATACACGATCACAGTTGGTTCTTTGTAGTCAGCATGGTAAGTAAGTCATAAGATTGGTTTCGCTTTATGAATCAATAAAGGAGCAGTTAAATTTTAAGTTTTAGTTTTACTGTTATACTACAGGAGCAGTAGCAATGCTATTCCGTATAGTATAATTTTTCGATTTTGCAAATCAATAGAATTTAAAATTAATAATTAAAAAATGTAGAGAAAATTTGCAAATATTTAGAAATAATATACAAACAATCGACAAAAGAATGCTGTTGAAGAATCTACAGACAGGCCTCATCTTTTGCAGAGATTATGTTCCTAAGAAATCTAAGAAAAACAAAGTCATGAAAGAGATGTAATTAGAGCGGTAGAAAAGGCAAGGTTCGGTCCCAATTATAATGGAAATGGATCAAGATGAATTTGCGTTTACATTGGTGAGATATGAGATTAGGGAAAGAGAAATTAATTTATGCAATATATGCAATAGATCTAATGAAATAAATTACGAGAAAAGTGAAAGAAAGTAAAATAAATTGTAGCTTTGTAGCTCTATAAAATAGACTTCGAATTCGTGAGAGCCTGCTTCCTTTTTACCGTAAAAATTAACATTACGAACTGTGATATGAATGTCAATGATGATTGATAAATAATCAAGATGAACCAGAAAAAGGAGAATTTATGCAGTGTCTCCGTCATGATCGACTAAATATGTGGAAGATTTCACCTATGTTGTGAAGCTAGCAAATCTTCTCTATCTTTCACTGCTCCATTTACATGGTCATATTTTATATAGGTGTTCTGTGCACTATAGTAAACATCCCGCCAAGCATAGTGACGGAGCATGATTTTTTTTAATATATCTATTTTTGTATAAATCTAGTTATCCTATACGTGACGGATTTATTTTATATCTCTATGATAATTTAATACATTAATGAGCTGTAGATGGCTTGAATGATATATTGGATGATAAATTTTGGAAAAGATCGCTCAAAATAAAATTTGTTAAGAAATAATTTGTCAATTATAACGATGAACTGAACATTGATAAAAATTTGTAATTTTCAACTTTTTGCCATAAAATTAGTAAAAAATATTGTCATCTTCTAATCGTCAACTCTCCTTTTAAATTCCAAGCGTATACTTAAAGGATGACAAATTGAACTCGGCTTCAAATATCGGGTTTTGTAAACGCCCCCGACCAGAGCAGAGATGAGACTAACATTCAGTTTGATGTGCGTACGTAGTTTAGTTGCATAGTGGATCTCTCTTCTTTATTATGAGTAATCTGTGTAAAGAAGTTTAAAAATCAGAGTTATAAGACTATCCGTACTTCCTATAAGTGAGTTAGTGCCATTAAATTTAGCTAATTTGTCTTTTGTGCACTCCTTTTCCATTATTTTGGGATATTCATAAGTTTCAAGAATCCTTCTGCAGTTCAATCTTTACTATTCGACGGTAAGTATCAGTAAAATGTTTGTAAACTAAGACCAATTATTTCAGTGCCTGAGTTATAATAACGAAATCTATCATCTTTTCCTAGAAGTAAACTAAAAAATTTCATTTCCATGATATTTTCTTTTATAATAATAATAACAAGTCATTACTTCATGTCTATTTTATATTTACAAGGATTAATAAGCTAGGAAGATAGGGGAGACTTGTTCACGAAAGCCCTAAATACTCCCTGGCTCTGCGCCATTCTAACATAGTCTCCCAGAAATGATCGCTTAAAAGTTATCTTAATCGCACCTATTGTAGACTCGTACATACGTTGGGTAAATTGGCTCTCGGAGATAGTCACTTCTCTATCTCCATCTCTGAAGAGTACAGTCCTTTTCACCTTATGGCCATATACTCTTGATGTTAATATTTGAAGGACTTCTTTGGGAATAATGTGCAGTCAGTGCAAATCCAGAAAAAATGGGTCCGGCAAAAGTGACGACTTTTGTCATATTTTTTACTGCCCTTTACTGCAACTGGCATCCCAAGGAAATTTAATAAAATATTCATTTTCAGTTTGATAAAGGTATTAAGAAGAGGAAAATGAATTCTTTAAAACCATCTATATAATCACATATTATATTATTTATAAATTTTCTTTTTTTATGAACTTTTAATCAAATATGGATAGCATATGAAATTTCTAATTTGTTTTGGTTAGCTCTAGTTTCCTTTAATAATCTTTGTATAAGCTACAGCTGAGCCAATGGTATTTTCCTATTTCAAATTAAATACACAAATAGTTATTAAATACACTCTTTATTAAATATGTTCCAGTCTCCAAGGATGTCTATGTAATCTGTGTTAGGAAGTGTCCTGATTTTGATCGACGAGCCAAATGCCCTCCATTTTCATTGTTCCTCACTCCCTCCATGCCATAGATTGTGGTTTGGTTTCTAGTGTAGAATCATATCCATTGAA
Organism: Ladona fulva; assembly: GCA_000376725.2. NCBI lineage: Eukaryota > Metazoa > Arthropoda > Insecta > Odonata > Libellulidae > Ladona > Ladona fulva. Next base: position 1,190,615 of record KZ308781.1, read on the forward strand.
CAGGTAGGAACAGTATATAACAGTAAAAGGGAAATATCAAAAGAGAGGTACCGGTGATGGCATTCTTGCTCTTAACGGGAAAGAGAATGTATAATCTCAGAGGGGGCAATTCCTCCACAAAACTGCAGTTCTGGGTGACCATCAGAAATTTTAGAAATGTTTTTATTGCATTTTCCCATCTAAACATCAGTTTTCTGGTTCAGGAGAAAGCCACACTCAACTAAATGGGGGATAACAGATTTACTTTGGAACATAGAGATGGTTCCTAATTAGAAAAATTAAGCAAGTTCCAACATGATTCCAGAACTTACTAACTGTGGTTTTAAGTGCCAAAAATTAATTCCCAGAACTGATTAATCACTTTTAATCTTCATAACAAAATTCCCAGAACTGATTAATCACTTTTAATCTTCATAACAAAATTCCCAGAACTGATTAATCACTTTTAATCTTCATAACAAAATTTCTTGCAACAGCCAAATCTTTCTAAAAGGAGTCTTCATTTCAAGGAGTTTAAATCAAACAATAATTATGAACAATTAATTTAATAACCAATTTATATTATACAATTTGAGTATTGAGTCTTACCACAGTCCATACCAACAATGAATGAAAATCAGAAATAGTTCATACAAAACAAACGAAGAGGAATAATATATAAATAGAAATATAAATAAACCTAAATAAGTCTTTTTAAATTATATACAAACTGGATTGGAAGAGATGCCTCACACTCATGGATACCAATGAGTCATGAGTTATACTTCTGCATGGGAAATACCTTCTTGCAACAGTAATCAATATGAGGAAAAAACATCAGAGAAACACTGGAGATTATTCAAAATTTAATGAATCTTATGAAATCTACATTTCTCATATTTAATATTAAATGCATCAGCTTTAACAATAAATATATTTAGTATAGTTTAAGAAAATTTGAGAACAATGCCATGAAGAATATATTGATATAGAGGTATGAGAAAAATCAACTCTCAATATTTTATTTTGCATAGAGGTTTTAGGTATGTTATCAACCAATCACCAGAATACTAATTGACATATCAATATTTTCCATCATACAAGTCAATTCAGCAATTCAGGAAAACCAAACCCAAAACTGGTAAGAATTTAGAGTTAAATTGTAATAGGTATATTCCTTGTACTTAATCCAATATATTTTAACAATTAGAGTGGCACTTTGCACCTTTGGCAGTGTAAAACTTAAACTTAGTTCTAGTTAATCATCTTTAACTGTAAATGGACATCATTGCTCTGAGCTTTTGTATAAACTAATGTTATTTAAAAGTTAAATATCAATGTGTTCAAATAATAAAAAATACAACCATATTTGTAAGAACTATACCAAATCTACATAATATTAAACATTTAAACAACTGTGGATTGCTTAGAATTGGTGTATACACCAAGTTCCATCCCATTTGGACAAGCTATAATCACTGTATTCATAGGGCTTATAAAACTTTATTTTCATTTCGATTCTTTCCTAGGCCCATTGATTGCAATGAATTCACACAGTACACCATGTGAAACATTAGGAAATAGATACTAATTCATGTGACCACACATTCAATAACACATACAATTTCTTTAATACTCATTCATTTGTGTAACAAGAAGTTTTATACACAGAGTTATTTACATTTAGCAAATTTAAAAACAAAGAATATGTACACAGCCATTATAAATATACATTTTCAAACATTGGCATTAATTGAAACAAACATTTCAATCAATGTGAAAATGATGCCAAATTTTCCTTCAAAAGTTTTTACATTAAAATGCATTATAAGGGGAAGTTGACTTATACCTATTTTTAAAACATTTCTTAACAATTCACAAGGCAGTGGAATTGCAAAAATTTTGACTCATTATAAATTGTTATTCAGATAACCACAATTGGTTAATTGGACTTTAAAGATATATTATTCTTCACAAGAACGCAATTTCTCAAGTTGTGAACATTCAAAGGAATTTGAATGGGGAAACCAAGCCACGACAATGACCCAAAATTTCCAAGGCATACACTTGTTTATGAGAGAAATCTGCGTCTTTCCCAACTAGCAGTTTTTGACACTGACTTTTAGATCTCCTCAACAAATGAAGCAGTTACAAACACCTCTCCATAAAGCCAAATAGATATATTCCATTGAAGCTATCACAAACGTTGAAGCAACACTTCATACTTTGAAAACATGTTAAGACATTAAAGAGCTGCCATAAGTTCATAACACCTAGAGGTTTCAATGACTGATAGAGCCATTCCCTGATAGGAGAGTGGCTACCGGGAAGAACTGCTTTAAAACCTTTCCATGAAAGACGCAAACTTTTAATTCACCTTCTTTAAACTCTGGCTTCACCAAAAATTCCATATTACGCATATGAAACATCATCAGCATAGCTTCATCCAGAGAGCTTATTTATAGAAGTTGAACATAATTTTTTTAGGTGATACATTAATTTACCTTTGTCTAGGATAATTTGTAAGCTCTGGGGGAATAACTAACATTATGCATAAATGCCAAAACCTGTGTTTAAATGCATATTTTACCATATAGTGGTAATTCTTCCTCTAAGATACCTTTTCCGCTCATAAATTTACACACTTGTCTTATTTACCATGGAATTCTCAAAGATGTATAAATAGGGTAATTCCAATGATTGTGATGAAGTTTGACCGGCAAAAATCAGTCTTGGTCAAAGTAATTGAAATCAAGAAGAGCCATACATATTAATCAACTCATTAATTCTATTAATATCAGAACACAGAGATATGATGGTAAAGGGTGAGCTATGTCCAGTACAACTTTCAGTTACTATTAACTTCTAACAAAAAGTTATGGTAGAGCTATATCCTTATAAATCCAGATTTACTAATGTGACAAATCATGGATATTTACTTGAAGAAAAATCATCAATTACAACAAATATCATTCAAAAATAAATAAAATGCTTCTAAAGAAATTGATTGATTTTTCCTGTAATTGTTCGATTACATTAATACTTGGCACATTTTTCAACCACATCATTGATACTTGATTCTGGTAATTTATTTATGGAAAAGCTATTTGCCTCTTGAACCATATCATTGGAATATTTTCCTTATCCCTTCCAAAAAGCTATAATAACCTTTTAAACTGGATACCAAAGAAATTAATAATTA
>KZ308782.1:7149-142731 GCA_000376725.2 Ladona fulva
AACTGATCCTTAAAGTATTAAAATGTTCTTTTAAAATTATTTTATTATTTCATTTGGTATCTAATTGAGGTTTTATTACGGCGCATCTTTAAACTCATTGTTTCCGCTTATCAAAGCTTAATTTTTGCCTCATTTTGGAAGTACATCGAATAATAAGTGAGCATAGGATGCGTAATTTATGCTGGTCCTTACATTTTATTTCAAAAAGTAGACTATTTAAAGTTGAAAAGAAACGTGGTCTTAATTTACGTGGAGAAATAGAAAGGAAAAGAAGAATTTACCTCACAGCGTGCAATGGTGTCAAAATAAAATGAGAATAATAAATTTATACGATTCTCAGCAGTACGACAGCAAAGTTGAAACGAAATATCTGCAAGGAATTACGCCCATTCCTACCATTGACTATCATTTAGAAATTACTGATATTTAAAATTATGACTTTTCATCTTTATAGACGGTTTTTCGTTTGTTGCTTTTCTCCAATCTATCTTCTAGTCCCAGCTAATCGCTTCATTCCCTCGTGATTTAAAACGTTAATACTTACCATCAACTTCTTTTATAATAATTCAATTTTGATATTCTTCAGTAACTCCTTCGTTCCACCATTAATTTCATGACTGCTTTCAGAAAACGCTAATGTCTGAGTGTCTCAGTTCATTCTTCTCTTCTCATAACTAAGGGTCTCTTTTCTTCCACAGACGTCTCTTTCCATTCACTCTCGGAAAGGCTTTTCATTCGTTGTTAAGTCTGCTCATTTCATTTTCCTCGTTTTATTGTGGCACCACATCTCCATTTCTTATAGTCCTCTCGCATATGAAGCTGTTATCGACAATGCTTCACAGCCATATTAGAATATGTAAATTCAAAGGGTTTACTTAAATGTATTCTTAATACTATTGTTTACTCTTGCGGCGAGGTTAGACCAAAATGGCCTCTCTTTCACCCAACCTCTGGATATATTGTATCTTAATAATATTACATCAATAACCAAAATTAATCGATTAAACTTAACTTAAATCTAAAAAATAAAATCAGGACATTTCAACAATCTGGCTAATATAAGTACAAGAAAAATGCTACAAACAGTATTACAAATTGCAAATGCAAACAGACAGATACTAGAAAATAAAACTAATACATATAACTAGAAAAAGATACATATAAAAACACAAAGATTTGGATTGTGGGGATAAATTCTGTATTATGAAGTGCTGATTTGCACGACGAAATAGGCGATATCGTGATTCCCGCACTCAACGAGTCCAATTTCCGAGACCAGACGGCAAAGAGATTTCGCGAGATTATAGCGAGAACGGGTAACTCATCTCTTTTTCCTTATACATAGCATTGTGAATATCAGTCAGGTAGCTTATTAATAGATTCGGTATTTCCACACCCCTGCCATACGCAATACCGCGGCTTGCAGGGTACTAATTTATATTAAGGGGGAAGGAGAGAAAGAGAGTTATCTGGTCGGATACAATAGATGAATAATTAATAAGTCACTTATGCTTATTATGAAATATGGCAATAAAAGGAATGATAGAGGGAAAATAGAGAGTAAATGTAGTTAAGGAAATCTTGTTCTTATATAAGATTACTATTCCTAGGAATATAGGATTCTTATATCGACGGTGGCATTATCTGCTATTAACAGCTGTTTGGTCTCATTAAATGTTGGATTTCATAAATGGAAAATTTCATGCAGTTAAATCAAAGATTAGATGAAAACTCAAGAATCGTTGAAGTGAATGCCGCAGCGAGCAAAGAAAAGAGTTGTCAGCGAATCTCAACATGCGAATGCTCATTACAAGTAAGATATGGAAGAAGATGGAGGAGAGAAAGAGATGTCGAAGGGAGGGGAGGAGGATCTTGGGGGGAGGAAGATGTTGGGGGGGGGGGGTGAAAGGGAAATCCCAAGCTGTCGGATTGGACGTTCCAATAAGTGATGTCCGCGGGCGAGTGCGGCCCAACGAGTGAGAGTTTTCTTTTCGTGGTCATTGTGTGAGGTCTCTGTGTGGTCGGGCGGAAAAGATGCCTGTTCTCAATTTAATGGAACAAAAGGATGAACAAGAGCGCATGTCTGCGCTTGATAAAGGGATCGAAGCATCGGATTTCATGATCTAATGGTTTTCTCGGTCGAGGGAGGGGCGGAGGATGAGAAAAAGGCCTTTTACCATTCTCAATATCAGAGATTGCTGGGAGTATCTGCAGAATGTATAAAGAAAACATTTGGAATTTGATTGGCTTTTATGGGACGAATGAAAGCGATGAGAGAAAACTATTATAAACGGTGTTGAAGAAATGGTGACATACGAAAAATGAACTCGTAAAATGAAAAATCATCGCATAATGTAATTAGTTTAGAGTTACACATGATTGTGGTGTTTATATTTCACCTGGAAATGATTCTTCGCACTATGAATTGGTTTTTATTTTCCGCACATATCTACATCTACATAAGTAGATGTAGATATGTGCGGAAAATATCAACATATCGTTGATCTGTTTGCGAATTGAAGAATTCCTCTGGTTGCATCCGAATATTGATTTCTGATTGAAGCAATACTGACCATTATTTGTCTACTTTTAGAAATAAATCGAGTATAAGAGTAAATGACTGACTTAGGATATTAATTTAACAATCCATGATGATTATCAATTCGTATTTGAGTATTTAATAACTTTGATGAAGATTGCCAATGAAAGCTCATCCTATGATTTAGCACTGCTGATGTACTTAAACGGCAATTATTTTTCTATTTTCTAATGTTTCTTTTACAAGGGATAATGCGAAATAATACACTATTTTAATTTTAGGAAATCAGATAATCTCAATCAAAAATTTTATAAAGTTCTTATTTGAGATGTATATTTTGTCAGTCATAGAGAACACTGGAAGCAAAAGAACGATACACAGGTTACGGTTATAAAAAGATGTACTATTTGAGTATTCAGCCTTCAGAAAAGCAATGTATCCTGCTTATATGTTGCTGTATATGTTGTATTTCTTGGTCGAAAATAATCCCTTTCCTAAGTTAGGATGACTTAAATTATTGTAATTAGGGTCGATTAGCAACTGATCCTTCACTCACTTGAACCACCTTTTTACAAGGTTCGTTGCTGTAGCTTATATTTACCATATCTTCCCTTATATTTATGATATCGATTATGCGGACCATCATTAGGTAGTATTCCATGATAAATCAGAGAGTTAACTAAAAATATTTATTTATACAAACTATCATCATCCAGTTGCCAGGCTCCGAAACCCGAGTCGTGCTATTAGTGGTTTTTCTCGGTGGTTAGTGTTGAGAAATATTTTTAACTAACTAATCCTTATGTAGTTAACCCTTTCTTTCTTCCTTTCAAATTACAACTGCACTCGTCAGTAGGTTTTGCAGATTGTTTTCATCCCTCCTTATCTTGGGTGTTTTCCTGCACTGTTAGTGCACTCAGTAGAACACCTCGAAATATCTATTCATTTAACAAAGTTAAGACAATTGATGGCAATGCTCATCATTTTGCTACATGGTAAATTTTCATGCACCACTATATTTCATTTCGACGGCGAGTGAAAGCGAGAAAGAAAGAAAATGGGATTTCCATGAGTTAACCTATTCCTCAAGATTATTTTGGAAAAATGAAGTCAAGGATGTGATGAAATTGCTCTTTCTCCGATGAAAAATCTATATGTGAAGAAATATATCGTTCTGGTGTTATAAGCAGTATTACTATTCTTAGTATTTCACTGTTGAAATATATTTTTATGTATCTTAAACCTTAAACCAATATCCCTTCATTTATTTGGGTCAACCAAGGCTCCTTTCCTTTGCCGTAAAAGTGAAAACAAACTTATTTGTTGCAAAATAACAAAATTATAAGGTCGGAGATAACTAAGTGATGTAATGATCGTAATCCATCTTTTCTCTCTCTTCCATGTAATTTTCCGCAATTTAAGGCAATCCCTGGCGAATTAAGGCAATCTTTCCTCTTATTCCATTCCGTTATATAATGCTTTAGAGAAACTATTGTACCTAAATTGCTCCACATCAGTGTAATAATGCATAATCTTCGACCGGAATCAGTGTGATTGGCGAGAAGTTTGTGCCGTGAAAGTGAGAGTGGCTTGGGTGCTAATCGTGCAGATGGGAAATTGCGAAAACGATTTTCTTTGGCTAAAATTAGGTAAATGAGAACATCTGTAGAGCTAAGACACGGTAAAGGAAAGCGATATATTATTTCCTTGAATTTAACGATTCAAAATTCAATCTGTATTTGTTTCATGACGATAAAAAGTAGTTTTAATTATATATCATAAAATCGCGGATGATTTTTCAGAGGATGAGCAAAGTTGCTTTGTCTTTATGTAACTTCATCCGCATATCTTTGATATATTTTATTCGAAAATCTTAAATGGAAAAACGCAAAGAAATGAAACCCAAAATCCAATGCATTTATGAATCACTTCCTGCGATTGCTCTAACTCAATATATGCCGAATTTCAGGCAGTTGAATTGCATTGTCCTTCGTTAATTTCCTTATATTTTTTTTTCTGAATATGCACAAAAAATAAAAAATTTCATATAGCTATTTCGAAGTGGCTATAAATGAAAATAATGCTATTTAAAATGAACTCTTTCCTAAATCTTAAGCTTGAGGGAGCTCATTTTAAATAATTATATAATGAAATAGCTCAAAGAGATAAATGCTAAAATGCAGTTAGGTAACTTATCTTACGTGAAGCTATGCAGATAGTAATATCTCTGATACTATCCAAAGTTGAAAAAATAATATTTACTAATTTAAAGGTTTTCTTTTAAAGTTTTCTTCATTCATCGAACAACGGTCATTTCATGCAATATAATTTGTGGTTCTTATTTTTCCCGTGAACACTAACTGGGGAAAAATCCATTTTCGTAACAATTATGAGATTGTCTGTTTACTTTTCATGGCGTATTTAATCTCCGATTGCTTCAACTTCTCAACTAATAGAGAGTTATTATCAGACAATTTCACTGCAGCATTTCAGTTTGCAACCACGATAGTTCATTTTCGTGAAAGGAACCATTGCTGTATTTATATAGTTTATATGGAGATTTATACATATAGGTGTACATTAGAATTCAATGAAAGTCTTAAATAAGAAAAGGGGTACTGGGATAAATATTTGTGTACAGTAAATAATCTACCGTAAATCTGCAGTGCATAATCTATCTACAGTAAATCTAAATAATCTATGTACAGTAAATAAACTAATAATAATAATTAAACAGAAAACGATGCCACTATTTTCGTTTCACTCTCCTTAAATTAACAGGATAAAAATTACCTATAATAATGTATTATTTCTATTTTACCCACTTTACGGCTCTGCGCTCTTACATGCAATAAATGCTGAATTGCATCTTCTTCCTTTCTTCAGATCCCTTCACATTCCAAATCCCTTCCTCGCAACCATTCATCTTCCGCCCTCGAAGATTCCTGAACCTATTCATGCTAAATGACATCCCTTTTGTGAAGGATTGTCTTCCACGAAGGAGATACAGGCATCGGAAAGCAAAATGCAGATGAATGAGGGAGAGAAAATGTTCTTAAGATGGAGAAAGTGTGGAGAAAAGAAACACCTCTCCCTACCCTCGTTCGCTCGCGTCCAGGTGGTCGTATCATGTACGGGCAATTAACAATCTTGTATGTGTGTGTGTGTTGGTCCCATTATGTGGCCCCGTGGCGAGCGAGGGATCCCAGAGGGAGGCCCGGGGAAGGAGATTCATCATTGCCGTGGGTGGGAGGGCTCGTGACGTCAGCCTCAAACATTCTAGAAGAAAAAAGGGAGTTCCCCGCGTGACTTCGTGAGTGAGGGAGAGCGTACTTTGTAAAAATTCGAGATGAGATAAGGAGGAATCATACGGCGTCTCTCTTTCCGTGATAAATTAATTTGTAATTGATATGTGTTTTATTGGGCGGAGGCGGCACTCAATTATGTTGGCCATGTTTATTTGGGACGCTTAAATTAATGTCGAATTATCGCCGCTTCATAAAGCGACTTCGAAATGAAGTTTTATCCTTTAAATTTTCGTTTCATTTCTATTTCGGGCACGTTTTCATATCAGGAAATCGTTTCTCAGATACAATTTCTAGGGCAGCTCGTGCGTGTCCTCCGCCGANGGGGGGGGGAACGTTCGTGGGAGCCGATTTATGAAGGGGAGAGGAAGAGATTGGGGCTCGCTAAAGGAAGACGTCAAATTGACAAGTCGTATCTCTTAAAGGAGGCCCTCGATGGGCTCGCAAAGAAGAGAGAATGGATGGATGAAGGGAATATGATAAAAGAGGAGAGACGATAGCGAAGGGAAGGATGGGGATTCGCGAAGGAAATGTATGGATGGGAAGTGAAGCAAATGAAAATATTTGAGGGAGAAGAAGTGGAAGGGAAAAGAGGTGAAGTGGAATTTGGGATGCAAAGAAATTAGGCGGGTGTTTATGTGATTGAGAAAGGAAATTAAGAGAAAAAAGAATAGGTTTATGCATGGAATTTCTGTTACTTTTTCAGGATGATACATATCTATAGTGATGCGCCTTCTAAAATAATAAATATGAATAATAAACAATAACAAGTACTTTTTAGGCTACCTTTATTACCTACAATTCTTAAATCTAACGTTGTTACTATCAATCAGTTGCTGTCCTTATTGCTGTTGGTATTGTTATTAGTACGTTTTGTTATTTTATAGTAATTTTCGTGGCATAATCATCATTTTGTACTTTTATTTTGTGTATATCATCTGACCTGTTTGCATAGTCGTTACGTAATATTGTAAGTGTTCTAAATGTTCGATTGTGGTATGGAGACATACGACACAGAATCTTTGGAATCAATCTATCAAGGAATCCAATTCATTATTTAAATCACCTGCGAAAACTATGCAGCTGGTGTGTTATTGATTTATATTCCTTGACAATCACTAAAGCTTGGAATTGGATGATCAATATTTATAAAATAACTGAATATGTAAACATAATTAAATATTAGAATTCTCTTTCACAAAAAAACGCGCAAATTCCCTTTGTAAATACGCCCATTCTATATCCAAATTACCCTTTATGGTGTGTAAGAAGACATTTAAGAAATCTTGCCATTTCTTATGCGTGGAGAGAAATGCATTAAATGTGTAGGTAAAAGACTATTTGGGTCTGAAATATTCATACGGTGGTATTTAAAGATAAATGCTTTGTAAGAACTATAAACACAATAAAAAAGAGCGTTATATCATTAACTATGATACTTCAATCTCGTTGTGCATCCGCTCGGCCATTCACTCTCCTCCAAAGTCTTCTTAGGTTTCCTTGCATTTCGCAACAGATAAACTATTCGAAGAGTTGTATTTAAGTGGTAACACTTTAAATCAGTTGGAAATTACAAAGTTGCTAGTATTATTAGCGGTATTTTTTAAAAGTGATTTGACAGCTAAGGTAATTTTGCACGTGAACCGACAACAATGCTGCTCTTTCGCAAAAGGAAAGATATCCATTGGCAACGAATATCTTTTTAACACTGCATATCTTTTAGCTGAAAATATCCGTACTTACCCACTAACCCCTAACCAATACCACAGTAAATATACATAACTTCACAACTTCCACTATTTCTTTCCCTTCCTCCTTATCTTCCTCCCCAATTCACATTGATGTTTATTTTATCAAATCTAGACGACGCGTCGCCAAAACAATTTATCAGGCTGAAACTCTAAAAAAAATAGCAGAGAGCATCAAGCTCATTAACAGCTCGAAACTCATTTTCTTTTGTGAACTTACTAATTTTTGGTTTTTTCCTTACTAACAAAACATTTTTACATTAAATTATAATTCACCAATATCCTGCCAAAGTTGCGAAACAAAACATTATCGTTGAATGTGAAATTGTTATGTTGGAGACAAACTTTCGATTGCTTTTGCTGCTTGTGTTATAGTCGAAGTCTTGTATTAATTTTTAATGCACCGATATCATTATTAACAATTATCATATTCCAAACAAATTATTATTTTATTTTAATACATTTTTAAGTTTCTCGAATTTTCTGTCATGAGTCTACCGGAAGGTAATTATTTTACAACACAATAAAAATTTACTGAGCTTTTTATCGATGTCTATTATAAGAATAATATCTATCGAACATCGTCCCTTATTATCCCCAAAGAAAAATACTTTTTTCTCTTCTTGTTTCAAGACTTCAGACTGGTTTCGGCCAAAGTAACGAAAATGCTTTTAGTATTTATGTTTATAATATTTTCCAGAGTTCATATTTTTTACTCTTCTTATATAACACGTCAATCCACAATTAAAAAAGAAAAAAACGGTAAATTTCTCATTATTTATAACCTTGGCCATTAATGGGTTGAAAGTACTTAATTTATTCAAAATACCCTTTAGATCAAATTTTGACTTTTGATTTTATTTTATTACGAGCAATTTATCTTTCGAAAACTTTTTTAAGGGCAATCAAATTGTTACATTACTTTATTTATCAAGTTGATTTTTTTAACACCTTTCTAAAAACACAAATGGCCTTGGTTGCAATTTCTTAGCGGAACTCGTAATGGGTAAAAGAACTGAGACGATGTTACGCGAAACGTTTTTCTCTGTGATAAATTTTCTATCTTTCGTAATATCCGTGTAAAGTAATTTTAAAGAACACTCATAAATGAATAGCAGTAAGCTAACGTAATACCTGTGACGGACAATACCTTCGGCGTATCACAGTCGCCGCGTCGGGCATCAGTTTCCTCAGGTTTATGACGCATATTCCTATAAAAGATGCTGCAAATAAAAGTCACACTTACGGAAAGTGTATTAACTCACTCGCATCTAAAATCAAATGGGCCTCTTAAAACGAGGCGAGAATGCGTTAACGCGCGTGCATTCTAAAAGACGAGGAAAATCACAAAAGAGCGAAGACAATTTTCACCGCCTTTTTCTCTTTCCCACAACCCCTCGGAGGAAATGTTTCCATCCACCGCTCGGCGTTAATAAAATTTCATTAAGTTTCCCCCCGTGTCGCCGTATTTCTTTCCGTTATAATCTCCACACGTGTTGTATATTTTACGAAACACGGCATATCTCCTCGTACACGTTTTGCCGATCAGTGAAGTTGTCCGAGGCGATTTTTTTATTCCTTCTCGTTCCGAATGTGTTTCGGGGAGAAAAGAGATGAAGGAAGGGGAGAAGGTTGATGGAAGATGGGGTAAAAAACCACAGGTACGTGTGGTCGGGAGGGGGGAGGGAAGCGGGGCGCGAGTGGGGGGGGGGGAACGTTCGTGGGAGCCGATTTATGAAGGGGAGAGGAAGAGATTGGGGCTCGCTAAAGGAAGACGTCAAATTGACAAGTCGTATCTCTTAAAGGAGGCCCTCGATGGGCTCGCAAAGAAGAGAGAATGGATGGATGAAGGGAATATGATAAAAGAGGAGAGACGATAGCGAAGGGAAGGATGGGGATTCGCGAAGGAAATGTATGGATGGGAAGTGAAGCAAATGAAAATATTTGAGGGAGAAGAAGTGGAAGGGAAAAGAGGTGAAGTGGAATTTGGGATGCAAAGAAATTAGGCGGGTGTTTATGTGATTGAGAAAGGAAATTAAGAGAAAAAAGAATAGGTTTATGCATGGAATTTCTGTTACTTTTTCAGGATGATACATATCTATAGTGATGCGCCTTCTAAACTATCATATATATGGCATCTAAATAACCTCATTATTTAAAAAAATTAATGAAACTTGATGAAAATATATATAATTTCTTAGATGAAGCCAGATAATAGGATTCTTAATAATATTTGTAGGGCTGTAAAGTTTATTTCGATATCCACGTATTATGTAAACATTATCATACGTACATTGGTATCATTTTGTTTCATGCATGCACTTCCCCTGCAGTCTAGAGTGAAAGGATAAGAGAATTTGGGCAAGGAATTGTTACTTAAACAAAGGAGTATCAGATAATATCAGTAAATAAGTAAAAAAATTTATGAAGCTTAATTTATCAAGTTCAGTTTTGAATGCAATATTATTTATATCGGATATTTAGATAGAAAGTGATAAGAATATAACTGGTAGGTGATGAAATCTATGAAACAGTATCAATAAACCAAGAAGAAGGTATATGATATATTTTATACCACAAAAACGTTAAATATTTTTACTAAATTTAAACATATTCATAAGAAATAGAGGAAAACGATCGTCAGTAATGGTTAATATATGCTTCAGTTAAAATTTTTTGAATATTAGGATGATTAAACTTCAGAAGAAAAGAATTAATATGTCTGGCAATATTTGGTGGAACTTTTTCGTATTTAGTTCATTGAAAATAAAATCTGGCCACCGAAACTTTTTTCGGTCAAAAGAATTTTCGATGAAAACAAACTTTGAATTTGTTTTCATCGAATTACATTCTGAAGAAAAACTTTGCGCCACTTATAAAACTTCAACAGAGAGAACAGAAAACAGAATGAAAAACATTCCGGATTCTCTCGGGATTTCCACAATTTCCATAAATCTTTGACGTGTAACTGATTGACGATATAACAGCGACTTATATGTGTAGCGCCATTATTTGAGATCAAGATAATCTCACCACGTAAGAGGCACTCGCAATTAGCAGTCCTTTATGTGATGCCAGTTAGCCATAGCAGATCATTAGCGATAGAAGATTGATAGTTGAGAGTTCGACCTCCGCGCAGTAGCCGTTAATGGCCCGAGCAGGTGGCTGCCGCCGCTTTGGAAAGAGTAGCTTCGAGTAGAATGGGTGTCGCTTGACTAGGAAACCAAATCAATCGAGCTTTCTTCCACTGACTCAAAGAATATTTTTTGCTGCTATTTAGGGACGCTCCTCGACGCATAGCAAGATTGTGGGTGGGCCGGATTTTATTTACCAAAATCATTCAAGGAATGGATCTGTGAAGGAAGATAACGGTGAGTTATTAGGACTACTTCTTCCATCTCTTGTCGAAGCAGGAAATGAAACTGAAATAATTCCATTCTTAGTTCGCGTCATGGAATATGTATAACAATCTAGACGTTTCCTTCTCACGGGAGTCATGGATAGGTCTTGGAAATCGTGACTTTGAGTGTAATGGTGGTGAAACGGCAGCTGTGCTTCAGTAATGGTCCGATTTAGTTGCGTGGGCTGATTCCTGGCCGATTCCAACCGCACTCTTGGATGACCGCTTTCAGAAACCGCGGCTCATCTTTTAAAGCATTCGTAACCACCCCCTTGAGGATGAATGAGCTTTGATTGAAGTCGGTATTTGGCCACTCACGGTTTGTAGTTCAGCGGTGGGTTGGGTTCCATCACACGCATTGACCGAAACTATTGATTCATTTTACTCGAAATTGGTGACACTGCAAAATCGCCGCAGACTGAAATGTCTAAATATGAACTAAAATTCTTCCATTAAAGAAAGAGTTTTTGTCATCACTAGCTGAATTGCTACGCTTGAGCAATGCCGAGTTAAAAGGCCTGGTTGCTTACAAAATAAAATTTTAAAAAATTAATAATGGGAATTTCGTATTCTCTGACAATTCTAGATTCTTTTATGCTTCTCTTCGTGCACCTAATGTTCACCTAACAAATCATTATTCGAATCTTTTCTTAATAGTCGAATTTGAGCGAGATCGTAAAACCCTTCATTAGAAGACAAGTTGCCCACCAGGATTATTCATTAGCCGAAATATCAATACTCTTGATCAAGCTTTCTCCTCTTTACTATTCCGTATTATTTTTGTAAGAAGGCGTTTGCGGTATGAAAGGCTGATTAACTTCCGATTATTACCGTTTTAATAATTTTAATCTCCTTTGGCAATTTTATAACTATGTAATTATTATACATTTTCTTTTTCGTAGCAAGACGAAGTTCTGGGATAAGGAAGGGAAGACTAACTGGATTCAACCGATCAAAACCGTTACATAGCCCGTGCATTCTCATCCAGATATGATGTGAAAATATGTCGGAAAGCTCCTACTTCCCAATTAATTTGCCACAAAAATCAAATTATATTAAAATGTGACAAAGCTCACTCTGCAGTCTTTGCGAATTGATGTTCATTTTGACTGTATGAGATCCCTCTGTGATTTCGCGTGATCTCCTACTACTTCAAGATACTCTCTACTGAGAGTTGTACGTTAAATCAAAAAGCATGTTTATATAAATTTCCAGATACAATTATAATGAATATCTAACATATGTTTTACATCTAACGTATGTTTTAATTTACTTTTTACATCTTAAATTATTAAACGGTAAAGAAGATTTATAATTGGAAGTATTTAAAATGAAATTTATACGCAGCACCGACATTTTTATCTAAATTGTTTTCCTGAAAGAGCGTTTTACAAAAGTATTTCTTTTACAGTCTGAAAAACGGACCACTCATAAGAAAAGTCTTTTGGATGCGAAAGAAACAATTTCTTACCACATACTTCTTTATTGTTCCTAAAAGTACTTACCTTCCGTCATTCCATTAAATTTTATTCAATCAATTATTTTCAATTAAAAATCTCTTCTTTATTCCGGCAAGCAATGTGGTACATCAAAGAAATGCAAGTTCGGAACGTAATTGTTTCCTTTCATTAAATTAATCGCGTATTTGGTTTCACAAACAATCAAAGGAGAAGTTCCGTAGAACAGAATCCGCCTAGCACTTGAAGTGAGTTCTTACCTAATAGACAGGGCAATATCGTGAACTGCTACCTGTGAATGACAATGGATATGCTTATGTCAGATGCATCAGAACGGTCATCGATTCACATGATAGCGATGACCAATGTCTCCCAAACGTCCGAAGGCCTCCATTTGTACCTTCCTCACTACTGAAGCTTAAACTACCGCCGATCTATTTCGATCCCCATCCCTTATCTCCAGCCTATATTTCAATGCGACTCTTTCCACGCATACCTCTCCGTCGAATCAGTTGAAGCGAGGCCTCCAACAATGCGTAGGTGGCTTTCCATTGTTTTCCAATCGACTTAACAATGGAGCCGAGGAATCGAATGGGACCGCGGGACGTATGCGGAGAATTCGTGGGATTTAGAGAGGCATACTGCTGAGATATGCTGCCAGCCGAGGGGAAAGAGAGTTATATTATGGAGAGTGAATTAACACTTTTAGCAGAGGAGGCGTAATGCAAGGGTAGATGGACGTGTGGAAGAAGAGAGTGGAAGAATGCGTGAGTAAATGATAGTCTAAGGGGGAGGCTATAAAAAAGGGTGTCTTTTATGGGAAGAGAAAGAAATGAGATGTAGATGGAGATAATCGCTTTTGTCCAGGTGATGCTTCGAGTGAGAATGACTCTTCTTGAGAATTATGCTTCTTCAAATATTATACCTGAGAGTAAGGAACATGGGACGGAGTGATTTTTAACTTTTCTCTCTAAATCTTAAAATCTAATCTACCCATTTATGACGTAAAATAACCGGAATATACTGAAAATATCATGCCAAAATGTTTTGGAATTCCTCATTGCGTAGACCTGAGATGTTTCAAGCACTTTCTAAGTTAATGAACTCGCATTTTAAGGCGGGAGTGAAGGACTGAATTGTAAAGGTCGAAGTCGGAAGAAGTTATATCACTGTCGAACATCGATATCATGAATTTTATTCTTCAAATTGGTATATTTTGTATGCTGAAGTAATTTACGTGCCTATCTGGAATATTCCAATGCTACGTGGGATAAATGCGAGTAAAATTAGTTGTTGCTACTCAGCTTTTAGGTTACAGCTCCGGTTTTGCTTCATTAGAAACCGTCAAACCAGTTAGAATCCTTTTTTCCGTAAAAATCACTATGCGAGGAATGTGAGAGAATTTTAAATATTAAATTTTAGAACCTAACTATTCAATAAAATAAATAATAAATTTAGTTATTAAAATTCCAGTCTTGAAAAGTGAGGCGAAAATCACTTTTGCATACGGTTTTTATGTAACCATTGTTTGACTTTATGTGAATCGGAACCGATATTCTAGTGGGAAAAATATCGGTTTCCGGTTTCGGTTATAGCTTCGGTTCCGGTTGGGTATTCTGGGATGTATAAAACAATCTTTTAACAGATAACCCTTGCGAAAGATGGTTTCTATCCTATTTCACGTCACTACCCTTTCATCCTCTCCTACCTTGACCAATCAGATTTCTTTCAGACTGGCTTCCTTTCCTTCGCAGCACCCGCTTCGCCTTTTTAAGTGTATCCACATCCATCACATGTCCAGAGGCCCCTCTTCATTCCATTCTCTTCCAATCATCCACAATCCAACCCGTATCACTCTCTCCCTTATCTAAGCCCTAATCTCCCTCTCATCTTCTCTTGTTACTTTTATTTCTTTTTCTTGAAGCTCATTCTCTTTCTTTTCACTCTTTCATTCTTACCTCTGTCTCTTCAACACCTTCCTTTTTGCTTGAGCCTTAAAAATATACCATGAAACATCAATTTACGTAATGTATTGAAAACCTTACTTACTAGCAAATACTACGTACGGAGTTATAAAATTACGACTCTTTCAACGCCTGAAATGGAATTCAATTTTCGGCTGCATCACAACTTTTTTCAAAAATGTATGAAGTAATTCGTACCGAGTAAAAGTACCATGTAGTTTGCGATACATCTTTCAGAACCGTACACTTTGCTCCACTGTAACATTGTATTTGTAACTATTGAAATAGAAAACTATGATTTCTTGAGCTCCTCGAGAAATTTTGACGATTTTGCAAATTTGGCGAATGGAGCTAATTAATTGGCTTCGCTTCGCTAATTACTAAATTACTTCACGAATAATCACTTAATAATTCGCATTCATTAACTTATACATATCTTTTAATACGTCATCGTTTCATACAAATTATTAATTCGTGTATTCTGCATTATATAATCCATACTTCATGCGGATAATTAATCTATTAATTAGGAAGTACATGAAAAAAGTAAATTTACTAAAATTCCAGTGTTTTATCGGAGGTTTCGAATCTCCTCTTTCTCCTCCACATCCTCGCTCTCAATATTTCTCTCTTTTATCTCTGCATTTTCTCCTACTTGCGTCTCATGTTCTGGGAAGTGAAGAGGAGAAAAAATTACTGTCTTCAATCTCACATCGGATAGGACAACACTCCGGTACAAACCGTACGTAATAAAATGAATGTTGGTTGTTACCGACGACGAGGCAAAGGGAACAGGGGTTCGTGGGAAATGTTGTCGGAGTGGTACAGATAAGAGTAGTTATCCGGTCATTAGTGGGCGCTCGACACCTTTGGAAGGTGAGGAAGTGGTCGGGAGTAGAGCATGAGAAGGGTGTCTTTGGGGAAGATAGTCCTCTTATGCGCTTATGGAGAGCTCTCGGGATTATAGGGTTTTCAAAGAAATAAACAGCAATATTATATGCCTCTGACTGGAAACATCACTTTTAGCCAATACGTAGTCTCACTATGTTTGAATTGATTTTGTGATCTGGCTCACGCAATGGCACTTTTGTAATCTTAAGTTTTGTTATGTAATTCTGTTTGTCAATTACCGCCTCTTTTTTATGTTTATTTTTCTCGTGTTATATTTCTTTTTTGTGTTTTCCCCATATGCATCCTGAATTATTTTCTTTGTATTTTCAATATTTAAAAGTGCACTGTATTTTTGTGTAAATTTTTTCATTGTATTTTTTTACTGTATCTGTCTGTTTTTTCCTTCACCTTCCTAGTAGCATTGTTAAAGTGCTTCGACAGCTAAGGTCATTTCGCACATGAGCCCCCACCGGGAATCGAACCCGGGACCGCTTTCGCCGAAGTCGAACGCGTTGCCCACTTGGCTAACCGGGAGCTCTTCACCTTCCTCTGTGACTGTTTTCCCAAAACGTGGGTTTTATCTTTGTTAACCTTAAGTTGCAACGATTTTTACCCTCACTCTTTCGTTTTGTTTATGATCATTCTTTGTATACTCGTATAATGTAACGACATAAGAAGTTAGGTGGAAAAGAGTCCCTTAAGGCCCAACCTTGCCAAAATAGGGTTACTATCTATCTATCAATCGTCAGTGGAGAGAGCTTCCAGAAGAGGAAGAGCAGTGTTTGGGCTAGCAACTGGGGGCAAACGTTGGAATTGCAAGGAGAGAATGCCATTGTTTAAGGAAACATTACAAGCACTGGCCCTTGAATGGTTGGGATGCTATTCGACCGGAGGTACTGCTGTGATATGCTTGTCAAGGACGACCCCGGTTTGCTTCTCTCGTGGAGAACATGAAGAGGCAAAATAAGGCAGAAATACTTCAGTGTATTTTAAGTTGTGAGAGTGAAAGTCAGGGAAGCAGTGATATAAAGCGTGTGTAATATTCTGTGTTAAGTGTGTTTGAAGGGAGTGCAGAAATCGTTATATCTACAGACAGCTATTCTTGGAGGAATTCTTTCGAGGTATGCTCATTTTCTTCTCTTTCTACATCTCCATATGCTCTGTTGTTTGGTATAATAGTTATGTAGGACCAGTAGTTAGCAATTATTCAGGTACCCGTATTCGAAGTTATACGATGGCATCTCATATCCTTGTTTCTACTCCAATAGTAAAATAAAAAAAGATATAACACACTCATGGCTCCCCAAGCTAGTGACTGCCTCGATGGATTGCTTGCCCAACTTAACACTTGGAGACGAAGGCAGATGTAAATGCTTGCCATGGAAGGACGATCTATTTCTGTACCATGGTAGATTTGCACTATGAAAAAGATCGTTGCAGAGTGAATGAAGAGAGTGAGGATACTAACGCGTTGAACATTTTAGGCGGTGCTTTTCACCGAACTATTTCACGATTTTTTCAACCAGATTTGATGTACCAGTAAAAACATGTGTGAGTCAGAATCAGAGTCGGATCTAGGAACTTAAAAAGGGGGGCGATTTAAGATCATTCTCTTATGAAATCATCTCCAATTAACCTTTAAAATGCCTTTTTGCCGATATAAATAAAGTAGATGCATGGTGATCGTAGAAGAATTTCGCAATAAGACTTTAATTCAAACTTCTTGTCTCAACCTGGAAAGATTGCTGGTGTTGCAATCAAGGAAGTCATCAAGGCTGGTTGGGAGACAATTCTTTGGGAGCGGATTTGTACTTATGAATATAACACATGTAAACTCATATATGGCGGCACTCTATTGCCGGTGACTAGTCCGTAGAAATCTGGTACCTCGGTGTGGAGTGAATTCGAGAACCCACGGTGGTCGGCTGCGCTGTGCACTCCATGCTTGGAGTCGGCTTCGAGGGGACTATGCCGCTAGTTTTATGTACATACATGTATGTTGTCTCCGTCGTGTTGTCCTAATTGGAGGGGCATGACTCCCTCACCCCTTCTTCCTAATTCTTGTTTATTAATCCGAGGCAACAATGACGGTTGTCGTAGTAAACACAGAAAAAGTAAGACATTTCCGATAAATTTCGAAATAGAAGGCGAATTGTTAAAAACTGTGGCATTTAAACGTATAAATAAAGCAAAAATAATATAGCCTTCGATTATGCAAAGTTTGATAGAAATCAACCCGAATATAGGTATTTAATGAATGAAGAAAGAATGCCTTACCTCTAAAAAATGAAAGATCGCATGCAATCATACGGAAGCACCTTATTTACTCCAAGTATTTCCTGGGATAAAAATAAGTTTTCCCAGGGTTTCTAGAATGTAGAGATACAACACCGTTTACCACGTGTCCCCAAATCTAACCGTTTCTAAGATAGAGAGGGGGACAGAAGGACGAACGGACACTTCGCAAATTATATATGTATCCCGCGCAAATATTTGCGCGCATGGTATATTTATATCTGCAAAAACTCACGCGCATATGTTTATTTTATATTAAAAAACTATCTTCACACAAAAAATACTTCATCATGTCTGTTTAAAATGTCTATGTCTATGTTTTTACCCTGCAAGCCGCCTTTCGGCGTGTGGCAGGGGGTGCACGCACCATGACTCTATTTCCCTAATCGATTATTTTCGCGTATCGTTCGCGGAAAGAATGAGTTCTTGAATCTATTCGTTCTGGCATCTATTTCTCTGATCTTTCTCGCATTATCGGAACGGCCTATGTAGCATGGTGAACGCATTATATCCGCTACATCATCTCTAAACGTGCTTTCTCTGAATTTATCCAGTAAATTGATCCTTTGTTGGACTCTTCTAACTTCCAATGATTCCCATTTTGCGTCCTGTAGCATCTGAGTGACGCTCACTGATTTATGGTAGCAATTCTTTACAAAACGTATCGCCTTTCGCTGCACCTTTTCTAATTCTTTAATACAACACTTATTGGCAGGGTCCCATACACTACACGCATACTCAAGATGAGGTCTGACTAACGCAAGATAACATCGCTCGCGAACTTTTTCGTCGCTCCGACCGACTATTCTCTTTACGAAGCCGAGTTTTTTAAGTGCTTTTCCGCATATATTATGGATGTGAGTACTCCATGTTAAGTTATTCGTGAGAGTTACTCCAAGATATTTCACTGACTCTACTGTTAATAAGTTTATCCCACGGAGACTGTACGGATAATCTTTAATAATAGATTTTCTTTCGAAGAAGTTAACTACTGAACATTTGTCTACATTTAGCTCTAATTGCCAATCATCGCACCATTTCATAATGTTATCTAAATCATTCGACAGGGTTAGTCTATCCTCTTTACTCTCTATTTCCCTGTAAATTACCGTATCGTCTGCAAATATCCTAACTTTACTATCAATAAGATTGCTGAGGTCGTTAATGTATACTAAAAATAGTAACGGTCCGATTACACTACCCTGCGGGACGCCCGAGGTCACCTTTACCACGTTAGAACTAATACCGTCCAGCACTACGCGTTGCTCTCTATCGGAGAGAAAGTCCTTTATCCAATTTATTACCTCTGCATTGATTCCTGCAACTTTTAATTTGTACAATAATTTATGATGAGGGACCTTATCGAATGCCTTCCGAAAATCTAAAAATACCGCGTCGACTTGCCTTTTATTTTCGGCAGATTTTAGGATATCGTGTACTAATAATGCCAGTTGAGACTCACAAGATCGAGTCTTACGAAAACCGTGTTGATTCCTAACTATGAAATTTGACGTTTCGAGAAAGCCCATTAAAGAACTAGCAATTATGTGCTCCATTATTTTTCCGCTCAATGATGTTAGAGAGATAGGCCGATAATTCGCTGGATCCTCCTTAACGCCGCTTTTAAATATTGGAGTGACGTTCGCAATTTTCCAATCAGTCGGGACTTTACCTTCACTCATTGACTTATTAAATATTAATTTAAGAAAAGGTGCTACATTTTCCGCAACCTCCTTGAATGCCCGAGCTGGTATGTCTTCAGGACCAGGAGCTTTATTAGGTTTAATCTGTCGCAGTAGATTAATGATGCCGTCTTCCCTAAAGATGATATTCGACATCGCTTCAGGCCTATCAACTTCCGGTAGGTTATCTGATGTACTATTAGAAGTGAAAACGCTTCGGAAGAAATCATTTAAAAAATCAAATTATCAAACATGATAAACAATTCACTTATCACACCTTTTCCAAACACAATCAATAAATTTCAATATTATTATGGTCATGCCAATTTCATTATCTCATCATAGTATTTCAAATATAGCGAAAACTCCATTAGGTATCACGATCAATGTTAAATCCGAGATGTTCATTGAGTTAAATTAATCTAAACAAAGATAGAATTTTCTTAGGAGCCGCAAAGATGTTATGCAAAGTCATTATCGACTTCTCTTATGATATCTAAGAAACGCCCGATTGATAAAATCCCTGTTATTGTTCGGCTATTCTTTCTGATTTAATTTTCCAAAAGAAATGAAGCCTGCAAGCGGTAGAAGTGAACTTTACATGTATTTCTTACGGGAAACATATCCCCGGCTAGGATCGAACCGGGGACTAAAAGGCACATGATAAATAGCTTATAACCTGTGTGGGGAAGAGATGTACTGATGTGCTAATCTTAAAAATTGGAAAACGTTTAGTTACAGACTTTTAGGGGAAAATACAGTTTCGTCTCGCGTGCTCTCCCCATCCCTCTCTCTTTCACCTCCGTCTATGACATCATTAGAAAAACAATGGTCCAATTAACCATCGAAAGGTGTAAGATATCTGGATAAAAGGTAGTATATGTGTCAATTCAGGTCTTACATTATCACCCTGTCAAGTTTCATCCAAATCGGTTGGATAGTTTTTGTGTGATGCGATAACAGACAGACATACATTTTAAAAAGTGTTTTGGACTCGGTATCTCTTCTAATGACCACATCTACCACTTTTTGAAATTTTGTTTAGTGTACAGAAACGGCTCCCTTACAGATTTATTACAAGTATAGATGATATGATATATTGGTTTCTTAATGTTCTGGATATTCTAGCCTATCTTTTCTAGGACTATCTTTTATACTTATAGCAGTTATTTCTTGCTGGTTTCAGTTATCCTATTTTTACTGCTATCTTTCTTATGACATTTCTATCGACTATTTCCTATCTTATTTAAGCATTTACTAAATATACGTCGGCCATCTCAAGATACATCGATTCGAATTGACAAATAGTAAGAGATTTCTACAACATTTCCTCTCCTAAGTTTTGATATTGAAATAAAAATTCAAATTTAAATATATCTTTTACTGTCACTGACATTTGATGAATGAATATGAAAATTTATAAATATAGATTAGACGGTGGTCATACTAGCAGAAAGCATTTATTTCAACTTTGTCTAATTAAGATAACAAAAGATATTTTGTTTACTTTACGGGTAAAATCTTACCGAGGGGACCAACGCTTAAAGAAAAGAATTCCTCCTCTGATATTCAGATTTTTAGCCTCACATTTCTGAATGTAGAATTCACATTTCGAAGGTAGAAATAACAATTAATTTTCATCATTCCATTTCTTTCACTGTTAGATCTGTCCCATCGATTTTCATTCTCATCGACTCATTTTATATTTCCATTTCTAATCCTTGCTTTCCTTTTCCTTCAAAGGATATCCTCTGCTTTTAACTCTATTGATTAAGGGCCCATTTCCAAGTACCTTTCAAGGAGAGGCAATCGATTAGCCCATGGTCCAGAAACGATCTGCACCCCGTCTCGAGCAGATTCCCTATTTTCTCTCGCACAAAGAGAGACTCGATAAATTTTTTCACCGAATTTTCCTTCCAGAGTTGCGTCTGGACCTTTGATTGCTTGCCCTCGGATTTTTTAACAAGACGAGTTTTGCTTTTCTTTCGTAATGTCTGCGGCTGATGCAGTTGAGTGGCCAGAATTGCTCTTGAGATTGCTTTTATTATTCCATTTCCCTATCAGTTCTCTTCTCCTCAAACTCGGATTATGTGCTTTCTTCTCCTTCCGAGCGATACTTGCTCCCCCTCGCCAATCTCACCGCTCCATTACGGTACAAACGAATCTTTAAAAGGCATGAATTTATTGTGGCTCATTCAGACGTGAATGTCATCCATAAATGCGTTAATTCGTTTGATGTGATTTCGGGAGGTCACCGTAAGCACGCACTTATCTTCAATGCTCTCAAGTAATTCCTCAGAATTCGAGAGCGGTCAAAGGAAGCTCAGGAAAAAAAACTTTCAACTGAGAGCGCCTTAATACGACCAGTTCGGGCAGCCGATAGATTATAGGGAAGTGTATCAGACTTTATGATTTGGCTCAAATTCCGGTTCTTTATTATATATATATAGTGGAACTTATTTCCTAACAAATGAAAAGGTCAATGACGTTGGATGTCATTGGACATCAATATTAGCAATGCAAATGTTTCATAATCTTAGAGAATGAATTAAAACTGTGAGGAAAGCTTTGATGAAATGCAGCAAACAGTGTTTTTGCTTTTATTCTTCCATACTTATATTTAATTAATAATAAATAACTTATGTGTAGTAAAACGCAATTTCTTCCATCTAAATCGATTCTTTCGTTTGGGTATTCAAAGCAAGAGTGATTGGACTTCGAACTCCGAACGTGTGAAATGATCTTGAATGTTGAAATTATATTATTGTAGTTATGCAATTGTTAAAAGTGGATCGACTTCTGTGGTTATTTTGTACTTTTTAGCTCCCACCGGGAATCAAACCCGGGACCGTTTTCACTAAAAACCAACGCGCTACCCACTTGGCTATCCCGGAGTCTTCGTTATAAATGATCAGAGCGTATGATGTGATGTATACATTTCTGAATTAGATCTTTTAGGCAAAATTTACAATATCTGATATTTAGATTTTCGAATATTATATTATTTCGAATTCATATTATATTTCGATATTAATTACATTTTCAGACATGTAACTCCTCTCCCCTAACAGATAGGCTGTATTACTTACATGCAATCTACATCGATTAATCAGTTGCTTTCAATTTCTCAATCCATATTTTGTAGAATAAAATCATTTTAGAATCGTACGAAGTAGTTAAAATTATACAAAAGTAATAGAAAATACCTTCCACCCCGACTTAAATAATCATGTTTATTCTTGTTTGCTTAATAATAATTGTAACTAATAAGATTTTGCTTCACAGAATCTCTTCTTAGAATTAACTCTTACAATATTGGAGGAATACATAACGAATTAACTCCTACAATACTTTCAATAAAATTGTTGAAAATTTATGATTTGGCTGTGTTGAGAGAAAAGCACCAAGATGGTGCTTAGGGTAAATAAAATATTACTATAACTTTTAACCTAAAGGGATTAAAGAAAGGGATGTCCATTTCACGCCAAAAACCTCAAGGGTTATCGTTAACGCATAGATCCAGCGGACGTCATCAGAGCGAGTAACACTCGCAGGGCGTATAAGTATGGTTTCCAACTCTCTCGGATTCACCGGAAGACTCCCGGGATTAGACAATAATTTGTAACATCTTCTGCCTCGCGGACTGAGGCAGTTTTATCTCGATTTTATTCAACTAGGTTCGTCTTACAGTTTGTACACTAATTTAATGATTTTTAAAACTTATCGCGACTTATTTTTTTTATGGTTTAACACCAGCAGTCCTCCCCGTAATCTAAGTTACATTTCGTCGATATTGGTAATAAAATGTACTCATAATAATGAATGTAAGAAAGTAAAACCTGATGCCGAAAAAGTATTTCAGTGGTCGAAGTAATCGGAGAAAATGATTTTCTACACGGGTATTAATTTCCTACATTTCATGGGTAATTTCACGATCTGTATGGCAATAGCTGTGTATCTCGTGGAACTTTCAAATGGTAATTCTGTATAGACAAATGCCTATTAAGTTGAACGGTCGGACTCATGAGTACTATTTTAAAGAAAGGAACATACCCTAAATGTCTCTTTTGAATCCGATTCTTGCAAACTTGGTGTGTGCCTTGTGAGAATATATTTTCTACGGTAGTTCCACTTATGCTTTAAAACAGGGCTCCATCCAGAATATTTGCTTGGGGAGGGTTGAACTAGTATGATAAGTATTTTAACCTGTAGTCTCCCATTTACGAAGTAATGCCAATTCATTAACTCCCATCATAACTAATTAATTCCCATCATAATAAAGTAATCCGTACAAAGAAATGTTTTAAGCGACCAAGCATTTATTGATAATACCCTTGAGATCTTGGTTCTGAATAAATACTTGTAGAAACTTGGGAGGGGGGGCGGAGAGCCTAAACACGTGAGCCACCTCCCTGCGTGCGCGGCTGCTCTAAATTGTGTCCCGGAACTCTTGGAATGGACAACTCCCAGAGTCAACTCTTCGAGAGTTGAAAGCCTTACCAGTAAGTCACTAGAACTCACTACATTTCCCTTTACGAAACATATATCTGATATATTAAAATTATAAATTTCTATACGATTCAGACCAGTTCGAATGGGCGAGGGAGTAACGTTCTTTTCTATTTAATTTATTTAAGCGTTTTTAGCAACGAAATGTTATTTATAGAATAAAAATTCAAATTTAAATATATCTTTTACTGTCACTGACATTTGATGAATGAATATGAAAATTTATAAATATAGATTAGACGGTGGTCATACTAGCAGAAAGCATTTATTTCAACTTTGTCTAATTAAGATAACAAAAGATATTTTGTTTACTTTACGGGTAAAATCTTACCGAGGGGACCAACGCTTAAAGAAAAGAATTCCTCCTCTGATATTCAGATTTTTAGCCTCACATTTCTGAATGTAGAATTCACATTTCGAAGGTAGAAATAACAATTAATTTTCATCATTCCATTTCTTTCACTGTTAGATCTGTCCCATCGATTTTCATTCTCATCGACTCATTTTATATTTCCATTTCTAATCCTTGCTTTCCTTTTCCTTCAAAGGATATCCTCTGCTTTTAACTCTATTGATTAAGGGCCCATTTCCAAGTACCTTTCAAGGAGAGGCAATCGATTAGCCCATGGTCCAGAAACGATCTGCACCCCGTCTCGAGCAGATTCCCTATTTTCTCTCGCACAAAGAGAGACTCGATAAATTTTTTCACCGAATTTTCCTTCCAGAGTTGCGTCTGGACCTTTGATTGCTTGCCCTCGGATTTTTTAACAAGACGAGTTTTGCTTTTCTTTCGTAATGTCTGCGGCTGATGCAGTTGAGTGGCCAGAATTGCTCTTGAGATTGCTTTTATTATTCCATTTCCCTATCAGTTCTCTTCTCCTCAAACTCGGATTACCTGCTTTCTTCTCCTTCCGAGCGATACTTGCTCCCCCTCGCCAATCTCACCGCTCCATTANTGATTTAGAACAACGGATAAGGAATGAGTGGAGAAGGAAAATGACTATATGAAAGAAACAATGGAGACAGTAGAAGTTGTTCAATTGAAACGAGTACGCTTTAAAATCAAAATTATTTCACGGTATTGGTCAAATAATTAAAATTTTTAACAGTCTAAGATTGAAATAGACTTTTTGAAAATATATGATGATTTACAGCTTTGATATTGATGTCCTAAAGTTAAAATCAAAACCTGTGTAAATCAAGAACATCGCTTTGGTTGTGGACAATATTTGGAATGTTATTAACCATGTGGGATACAAATTAGTGTAAGATACGTTGGCTACTTCAAATCAAAACAATTTCAAAATGTTTCCACTGGGTAAAACGCTTTAATTGCCAGATATTGAAATTTATGTAAATTGATAATGTTTAAATACTTAATGGTTTTTGTTACCTGCTATATTGCTGTCGGAAAGTATGAATCAGCCTATTTAACCCACGCAACTTCTCCGGATTCTGTAAAAAGGATTCTCGAGTTTCCAACCCGAGAATCCTTTTTACACAGTCCTTGCGATGGACGAAGTAAATGCGATATGCGATGCACGAGGTAAATTACAGACGACAAAGTAAATTAATTGGTGTTCCTTTAAAAGTTTTGTTATGTTACAAACATTTTATCTGTGGATGATGTATCATCGAAATTTATTTAGATACCTATGTAAAAACTGGAGGGTTGGTTTACTCTCTTTGGCGGACCACATTATGAACAGTGGATCATTTTTTGCACACCCTGGTGTTGAAAGTGGTTGATGTTTATCTGAAAAATACCGCGATGAGATAAAAAAAATTGACAGCTTCGAAATTGAAGGTTCTTGACAATGATGGGAAAAGTTGTGATTAAATTCATCGTTTAATCATTTTAAATGATTTTTAAACAGACATGATGAAATATTTTGTATATGTACCGGAATATACTGAATTTTAAATATCCAGTTGGATTATCCAATTGTAGATAATAATTGTAATACGGCCGTACTTAGTTCAGTACTTATTACGATTCTTAAATTTAAACATCACTCACTTCAAAAGGATTCTTAGGCAAGTTAGAATTTTCGGATTACATCGGATTTAAATGGAAGATTTAAGGGTGAACGAGGAAAGGCGACGAAACCAGAACTAAGCTTATGGAGAAAACGGGTTGCGGAAGAAAAACCCGAAGGAAAGAAGACGTGATAGAAAGGGCGAGGTCACATGGTGGAGGCGTGCCAGGCCTTAGGAGAGATGATAAAGATATGACCAATAAAGATGTTTTGGTTGCCATTAGCTGATGGGGTGGGGTACGTGGAGGGCGGTCGCTGTGTAGGTGGGTGGCCATTATGGCACCGTCGGTGGATGAGGGCCGTTTTGGTGTGGCGGATGGCACAGCGATCGAGGCCGAACAAAAGATCTTTTTCTTCGTTCTAGAAGGTAAATTTAAGGGGACCGCCTGATCTTTTGTTCTCAAATTCCAAGAACTATGACTCGTTGAAGATATTTCGCATTTCTTTTCTTTCACAGTTCTTTCTTTTTATTTCCCTATTTGACTCTTCTCGCCAGATTTGAAGGCCCCGTGGACCAATATCTACCGATAGTCCGTTCGACCTTTTATATTCCATAATATGGATTTATTTTCTAATTTGATTAGCTTCCCTAAAATTAGTAATTCATTCTATAAAAAAAACATACATATTTGTTGCATCCCATCCATCTCCGTGCTTTCCGAGTATGAAAATATTCCACACATTTAATACTGTAAAATATTATTTCTTCAATAATACAGTACTTGAGGAATAAGTGAAGGCATCTGATACGATAGAAATGGATTTTATAACATGTAAAGGGATTATGCATTGATACTCCTTCTACGAGGTTTGAGGATATCAGTAAGTGATGAAGCGTTTCAAGATTTTGGGAAGCGAGAAATAATAAGCAGTCACGGAAGTTTATATAAATACAGCTAGAAATGAGTTCAGATTGCACTTGGAAGTCAGTCTTTCCTTACGTAAATAAATATATAAGAAAAGGAAGTTGACTAAGCAAATTTATTTTATGTTACACCACAATAAACAATTATTTATGTCGTTATTTATTGTGATGTAGTATACATAAATTTACTTAGTCAACTTTCTTTTGCTGTCACGAAAAAACAACCAGCAGATTAAGGCTAGCAGTATTCATAGTAAATATATAGCGTATTTCTTTTGGGCGAAATTAAAACTTTAAGGCCTCCTCTTCTATTTAACCCATTGTAATTGTAAATTAGATCTAAGTGCTAACTAATGCTGAAACGTAAGTTAAATTAATAGGCATTAGGAAAACAATATTTGTGGATTATAATACATTAGCGATGCCTAGGAAAGTGTATCCACAGCAGGTAAACACCCACAAAGAGGGGACGTGTGTAAAAACTGCACAAACTGAAAGTAATAAATAAAACAGTAAAATAAGGGCCATTTTAATGAAATGGGAGGATGTGATATATAAGAAACACGTTATATACACAACATGTACAACACTACCAATAAAATTCACCATAAAATAAGAAACCGTAATTAAAGTACGTAGATAAATTCTATGAGTTATCGGTTAAATGCAAAGAAAAATTAAAAACTATTTAAATGTTTGTGATACAATGTATTGGAACAATTTACTGATTTACCGGAAAATTGTAATATGTATCTCGAATGTAAATAAATATAATATCATTCATATATCATTAAAATTCGTCATTTTCATCATCAATTTTGTAGTTTCAATTCCTAAAAATTTCGGCTTAACGTAACCATCTTCTTCCATAGAGAGGTAATCCATCCTTTCAGACGAGAACTTCTGTCTCCGTCTTCCTTTTTGTCGTTTTCTCAGCATCCTCCCATCTATATCTTCGTATAGTAATTCATTCTCACTCAGTATTTGCTCCACCCACTTCTCCCGCCTCCACTATATCTCTTCAATCAGAAACCTTTCCTCTCCCACCATCTTCAACTTTTCTTCGTTTGTTTTCTTATTAACCATACTTACTTCTTCCGCTCTACGCCGAACGTAAGAGCTTTAAAATCCCTCAATGTCCCCCTTTCTTAGGGTGCCCGTTTCACAATCGCAGCAAAAAACTCCTACAAATTCCAAAAGCGACCACAAATTTAGACTGTTCTGATGTCACCAAGAAAAAACATCGCGCTGTAAGAACATGGAATGTCAAATTATAGTGGCTGGATACATGGCTATTTTTCGATAGAAATAAAATATTCACTCCCTATGCCGTGGGATTCAAAGAGTGAGAGGATAATAATAACGTAGGGTAGAGGAAAATACCGAGGCATTTTAAATTACTGTTTCACCAAAAATAACTCAAATAAACTTGGTGAAATGGATTCTGTTCAAATCAATCAAGTCAGATAAAAAGATTCGTCATTGAAGTGGTGAAAAAGAAAGGCACCTGTGCTGACGTATTCCATCTTCGGTAAAATTGTTGAGCCAACTGAACACAATTACATAAAATTAACCAACATTCTAAAAAGTAATAAACACTCAAGTGCATAAAATGTTCCATTAGATGTATTCGGAAAAACAGCAGGTCGACAAACACGATCTAGAAGGATTTTTCAACTAGTGTGCAACTTAAAATCACGGAAAACAGTTCCAAAAAACGCAGTCAAAATTAAAAAAGCTCATGAGATATACTCAAGGCGTTTTTAAGGACTAAACTTTTAACACTTTACTGAGAGGAACAAAATCTACATCTTCAAAACCTCTCCTTCTAGAATTAGAAGACTAATGCGCTTCTTGGTTATAAGTGTGTGATTTAGAACAACGGATAAGGAATGAGTGGAGAAGGAAAATGACTATATGAAAGAAACAATGGAGACAGTAGAAGTTGTTCAATTGAAACGAGTTTAGGGTAGGAATAGGGAGTGATTGGATAGGAAAGAAGAAATAATTGCCATTGAGTGAATCTATGGCAACTATTGGGAAGTATCTCTCAAATCTACGTAGAGAGGGTAATAGATCCAGGAGAAAGGTTGGGTAAGTTGGAGGGCAAATGAAGGGAGATGAAAGCACATGTGGAAAGAGAGAAAGTTTGTTCGACGTAAGAGCCCTCGAAGAGAACACAGGTCCTATCATTTCCTTTCCTTTTCTTTGCATTCGAAATCGTAGAAATATTATGTGTGTACTTTGCCAAGCCCTAGATTGTAGCCTCTTTGAGATGCGAGGAATCGGTGAATTTATTTTACCGGAAGAAATGAGAAAAATGGACAGGATGAATGTTACAGATGATGTTAATGCAATAACCCCATTAACTACGGAGTTGAGACTTTCCCGTAACGCTCTGCAACTACATATTTTTAATAATAAATATCTTTTATAAAAATTAGATATAGTTAACAGAATTTGAATACATATTTGTATAAATAAATTTTACAAATGCAGAATATCTTTATGAACACAATTCGAGATGCGTGTATGATAGTATGACAAAAGTAACATTATTCAACGCTAAAATTGTTGAAAAGTGATTAATCTTTGTTTGTAGTAACATTTAAATGTTCACTGTACACACATTTGTTCTTTCTCTTAATCAACTTTCGGTGTATTACATGTGGTGGCAGGGCCGGCACTAGTTGTACTATCGCCCCGGGCCTGGAGTCGCGAATGTTCTACATAGATAGATGTAAAATGTCTAATATTTAATGACTTTAATGAATTTAAGGAAAAGGATTGCTTTAAAGCAGTTTTCGTAAGAATTGGCGGTTATTACCTCTTGGAATTGATAGGTTAATTAAACTTTTTATTCAGCATTATTTCTATAATTTTACTTAAATTCTTTATCTACAAACTCCCATACACGCACAACTTTATAATTACTAGTATACTTACGTTGACGATCAAGTCTCAATTCTTACAAAAAATCAATGCCTAGGAACCATCTACACAAAGAATAATACAAATTATTGGTCGTTAAATATAGTCTTATCTATGAAAAGATTATCCACGAAGATTTTTGCAACTAAAAATTTCACGAAAAACTAAGCGATCTTCTCTCTTAGTCTATGGAAGGAAAATATTTTCGGAAACCTATGTCCCTATACCTACGAGATATCTGCCTTCAATTCCTGAATTAATCTCAACGATTGAATTGCCAGTGATTTCAAAACTAAAATGCACTAACTGAATACCTCATTGTTATTGTGCTGAGCAGACAATAGGGAACTTTAAGATTCATAAACTTGAATAATTTACGATGGTGTGGGCACCTCAACAGTTTCCTGTTCCATACCCAAAAAGGCGTTTACATCATAAGGAATAAGAAGCTAACCCATCAACACCCGATATTGCCACCTCAGCGCCGGATCGTTATTTTTATCTTTTATCATAGAATTACCACGACACGGATCCTAATAAAAATATACAAAGAGTCCGCTCCACGAGATCTCTCCGATCTATATCCAAGCGTCGAAAGCTCCTCTCCCTCCTGCTCTTTCACCATCAGCCCCAACTCCCTCCCTCTGCAGCCTCCCATTGTTTGTAAGCCCATACTCAATCTCCCAAAGAACGTGGGCATTGCTAAGCTCCGTGGATAATTCTCTCTAGCTATTTCTTTCGTTTAGTTCTCACCATCTCCTGTCTACTCTCGCATTCCCTCATCTTCGCTGTCTGCTTTCCCCTCCTCTGCAGCGTCCGGACCCTCATGTATCGTGCCTCTTTGTCCTTACACTACATTTCACTTTTACGACTCTATTTTTAGTCGACGATTCGAAGGAAAATATATTTAGACTGTCATTTTCCTTCACATCTACATAAGCTAGAGAATTCTCTGAAAGGTATGGAATAAATTTCTGAAATATTTCGCGAAAAATACAGCGGTTAATAGCACGAAGGCAGAGATTACGTAGAAAGTGATGGGCAATGAGATACTTTTTGAGGTGGGATTATAAATATTGCAAAAAGCAAAGAAGGAAAATAAAGCCAATGAGGAAGAAGTGTGCAAGAACTAAAATTATTATTCTAAGAAAATAAATCTAGGGTAGTTTAGAATACGAGTTAGATGGTAGCGAAGTGTTAAAATAATGAACCATTGGACCATTATATTGCGGTCTTCCAAAATATATTAAATATAATCGCAGTGAAATCCAGTGCAACGTACAAGAAAATAGTATTGGTTTAGTGATGAAATTAATTCTGCTACATTACCACTTAGTACGCTTCTATTCTCTCTAACACAAGGTTAGAATTACTAATCCTCGACAGATTATGTATAGAACTAATTTAACAGCATACCTACATCGTTTTTTTATCGAATATTGTTCATGACATTATACCAACAACCCCATCTTACCAACCCTATACTACTTGTAGAGCCTGTAGCGTAATACAGTATATCAACATCAACTCTAAGGATCTTTTGCAATTTTTCCTTACCATTTACCCCTTACCTTATCCACTTACCTTGGCAATTCACTGAACTTTTTCTATAAAATTAAATCATATTATTTTGGAAATGATACTTCGGTAATGATAAATTAGAAATTTTGATATTTGATTTCGTTAAATAATGAGCCATGTTCGTGTTGACAATCTATCAGCTGCTTATTGATCCACCTTACCATAGGGACCTATCCACTCGACTTCTGTTGATTATAATCTCCTAACCATGGTATTAGCCAGTAGCGTAGCCAGGGGTGTTAAAAATCTCACGGAGTAAAAATTTCAAGGTTATGGGACGAACATTTTAATAGTTTAAATATTTATAGTTGCACGCCAATGCTGACTCGCAGGGAATACATGTATATAAAAACCTCATTCCATCTTTTTTACATATAGGGCAGAGGTTTGCCTGCCCCGGGAATTTAGGCAATTCTGCGTTAAATCTATGGCACAGAACACCCCCGCCTAATCCCGGTAATGCCACTCAAGGTTTAATTACCCTGTTTATTCGATTTTTCATTTTCTTCGTGAAAAACAACTTCCCATATCTCAGCTATGTGACTAAGCCCTTGCATGATATGAAACCGAGCTTTACTTCCTACTCTAACATGCGTCTTATAGCTTCTCTCCCACACTTCATCCCAAACAACTAGAATTTTTCCATCTCCGAGTCCTACATCCAACTCTTCTCTATTGCCTCGATCATTGCTCCCTCTCCTGCTCGCCTTCTATGGGCTGCCCCTCTTCCTCTTTTGAGTTATGAGACTCCGGATGGAGGGTTAGGCAAAAGGGGTCTGAGGTGAGGAGAAGGACAGGGGTTGGCTTAATGTGGGCGTATACGACTCATTTTTTCCTCTCTTTCATTTCATAAATATGTCATAGTTTTCTTTTTCCTTTTATCCTGTTTGCCATCTCCTCCATTTCCCCTTTCCTTCGCTCTCGAATACCGTATTTTTCGTTACTCGGCCTTCACGGTCATCGCTCACTTTTCCCTCGATTTAAATGCTGCGAATGAGTATGAATGTTGTAGCTGAAACAGAATTAAACTATTGTGCCAGTCAATGAAAGGAAGTTTGGTTATACTTGATGAAAATGAAAATTAAAATTATAGTTTTTTGCAAATTTCGTACTAGAGTGAAGCTTGGGATAGTAATGGAAGGGATAATAAATATATATAACGTGGCATATTAGTTAGGATTTCCTGATAGGATGGTCTTTTTACCTAATGAAGAGTTTACCTGGACTGAACTTGAATTCTTACTCATTGATATTTACATAGAATCGAAGAATATGTAAATATTTAGCTATAGAGCCATCAAATTTGGTTTTATTATAATTTTATTTCTTCGTTCTTAGATTCTTGGGTTAAAATTATTTTAATATTTTTGAGAGGGCAACTCGTTTTACCTTAAAAATGTCGAATTTTAAGTATTAATTTCACTAAGATGCGTGTAATATAACATCTTGCCGGAGCGAAACATGGTTGATTTCGGTAAAAAAAATTCCATAATTGGAAAGGATTAGCTGACAGTGATCTCGATTCAAAGGTATTCCATACATCTGAACAATGATTTTTCAAAGATCTATTTTTTAAATCTAGCATTGTATCCAAGTATTCATTCCTTAGAAGTTAATGCTCTGAAATCTAGCAAAGGAAGCTTCTTCTCGGGAATATTCCTAGCCACATGACTTTTCGTGCTATAGCATCATTATCCCTTTCCTTAAAGGAAGCTTTGACAGAAATGTAATCATTCCTTCATTTTACAGTAACTATGATTTCTGGATAGTTGTGGAATTAACCCTCTTATCATCATCAAATCTTATGCATATACGTATAATTTCGAAGGAATACCCTTGGAGTTTCTTCGGCCTAATAGATACATAATGAAAATACAAGTCTCAGCTAGACAGTCGAACATGAAGATCAAAATTCATATAGTCCTTCATTCCTGCTTACATTTGCGACATCTCTCTCAATCCTCTTTGAGCCCTTTGCCTTTTTTCAACTTCCGTGGGAAGCCCACCCACCATCGAAATCCTAATCGTATAAATCACGCTTGTCAAAGAGCTTCTCGGTGTGGTCCCGGAGTGTGTGTGTGCGAGCATGTGGCGCGAGCTGAAGGAAGATGGTTGAAAGGGTGTGCGTGTGGGAGAGGAGGTAAAGCATTTGCAGAGGAGGGATGGGCTAATAAGTTGACTCTGGCGATGCTCTGAAATGGATGAAATTTACAGACCTAATTAATACCCAGTCGGAGACTTCAACGCCCGACCCAATCCTCGATAACCCCACCTATCTGGATCGCTCTCTCGCCTCCTAAACCCCCTATTATCTTAATTTCCCATTTGATTTTACACATTTATGTTACTAATTTTTTTTTCAATACGTGACATTCTCCGTATTATGATGAATGTTCAAACTAATTGCGGATATCGAATAACTGAAGACTTCGACACTGACGTTTCTGAGGATAGAGTTAGAAAGAACGTTATTTAGATTACTTCTTTTGAAACTCCCTTTTAACTACATGAAACAGTTATCTCATAAGAAATTTAAAGCAACATAATTGACTATCTGCATGACATATATTCATATGGTGTTGGGCTCAAAATATTCTTTGGGTCAACCTTCAACTTTGGTGTCACTCATTACTTCCACCCACCGTAAAACACTCATGTCTCCTATCCTCATGTATCATGCTCATGTATCCTAGTTCGCCTAGGTCTTTTCTTTTTCCTTCATTATTTTTAGTATCAAATTAAACAGCTAATATGCATTATACTTATATAATTTATTTTTCTCTCTATCAATTAACCAATTATTAATATATCTCTACTCTTTTATATCAAAAATGAGCTGAGGATGTTGCGAATAGGAATCAATGTATTTAAATTACTTAAACAGAGGCTCTACAAAAGAATCTCGACTTGATACTTTATAAGCCTCAGGTCATAGAATCCCTTCATATTTTGATATTTCTTGAGAATTTTCTCTGAAAAGGGAAACTTCCGACAGTGAGCGTAAAATGAGGGAAAAAGATGCGAATTATACACGAAAACAGTAAGATAGAGAGGTAACTTGAACGCTTGGAGTTTACATCCCTTTCCACACGCCGAAAGGTGAGTTGCAAGGTATTTATGTAGATGAAAAGCTTCTCCATTACCGGAAAGGATATAATTCTAATTGTAAGTGTTTCAAATGTTCGAAAAATAGAGGTGCGACAAAGCCCGAATCATTAGGCTCTTGAAACTCGATTTCGCCGAAGGAAAAGAAACTCTCTCCTAGAAAGTTTTACGTATAGCTGTGAGTAGAGCCTTCATCTATACTGTGAGTATTTCGATTGCTAATTTGCGCCCACAAATGCGAAATGACTAAGGCAGACTATACTGTCAAAATCAAACTCCCCAATCCACAGATGACCATCCCTTAATTAACAATCAATGGCCATATTCCCGTTTTCGAAAGATTCCCACGCGATGAATAAAGATCGGATTCTCACTCGAAGCAACGGAGCGTGGGTGATCGAGCGGGGAGGGGGAAAGGGATGGATGAGAGAAAGGAAGTGTTTCAAGAGATCCGCATGAGAAAGAGAGAGGAGTTTAAAAGAGGGGTGTGGTCGTGTATGGCGGCTTCGAATTAATATTCGCGCCGACGTCCCATTTTTCACCGGCTCCTGAAATGGGCCGATGGGGCGAGAGGATGCCTCGAGCACTGACGGGAAAATATGATATCACGGGCTCCCGCACACTAATGTGACGCAATGATAGTCTTTCAGCGTCCACCGCCACTGCCCATCTCCCCTCCTTCTTGCTGGAAATTCATTAAAGGAGGACGAAATGGAAGAAGGGGATAA
Organism: Ladona fulva; assembly: GCA_000376725.2. Lineage (NCBI taxonomy): Eukaryota > Metazoa > Arthropoda > Insecta > Odonata > Libellulidae > Ladona > Ladona fulva. The sequence continues at coordinate 42,189 of KZ308782.1, forward strand.
ATGGAAATAATAACAAGCCTAGCCCGTCTCCCCCTTTTTTTAATATCATGTGATTTTCCCCGGCATTAGTTCGGCCGGTAGCCGGTGGGTGGCGCGTCCACTGAGATTGCATTTTCGAAAGGAAAGGAGAATGCGATGGGTGAGTTATTCCCCACATTCATCACCGTCGAAAGTTTTCACCCTTTTTTGGGTTGGATTTCCTGTTTCTATTTAGGGATACTTAAAGGAGAGTATTTTTATAAGTTGTGCCACTGAAGCAATGGTCGCTCCCAGGAGGAAATAGGTGATGGCAATATATCGCTTCTTAATGTTTGAAGGCATTTATGTCGAGCGAGGGAGGGTTTTAATAATGATGTTGAAGTTATATTTGTTCTTTCGCCCGTTTCGGAAGAAGGCTAATTTGGCGTCCGAGAATAAAGTCTTGAATAAATTAAGGCTGTAATTTTTCTCTTTTCCTTCGTTTAATAGGTAGGCAGCATGTTGTAACGAGGAAAGAATCAGAGAACCATCGTGAGAAAAATCAAACAGATTAGTCTCGATGAATTTTTTTACGCAGAGTGATATTTTTTATTATTTGCTGAGAGATAATAAATTTTAAATCTCTTATTAGACCCCGCGTAATATTGAAGACCCGTTTGGCCTTCAGATTTCAGTTATGGCACACATATTTTCCCCCTTGGGTTTTAATTTAGCGTAAGGATAAAAACATTTTATATAATATCATTATCTTTTTTCTCAGTTGCACCAATCATCGACGCCTCTGTTCATCGAATATCAGTCTCTTTTATTCGCAAAACAATATAAACAACAACTTTTGACTAAGCTTTTACTCTTCAAGTTAAGGATATATAGCGATGAGGAAAGTAGTGGGTGTCTGAGATGTTATAAAAAGGGAAAAGCAGAGCAGGAAGGTATGAAAGCGAAATATTGTTTTTATGAAGCAGTTATGAGTGGTTAGGCCCCTCTTCCATCTAATCTCATCTGTCGACTAATACTGAATACTTAAAAAGAGAAAAACAAATATAGAAAAAGCATAGAGAGGGAAAAATCGCTTTAAGAACATTAAACTTAAATAAGTAACAATAATTTTATTTGTACCATACGAATATTAAGTGAATATTTGGTACTGATGAAATTTTATTAATATATTTGGTATGGCAATGGGCTTTTTAGGTACAAGTAAAATATGACAGCTATTCATAAATGCAATTCTTCCTAGCGAAGCCTTAATTTATTGAGTTACATGTATGTAAAAATATTCAGGAATTCAATTGAGCATAGAAATTATTTTGTTGAAATAAAATTTAAGAATCTGAAAAATATTTGTTATAGTAATATTATTTAATATTAGTTATCTGCAAATTTGCGAAAATGTTACTTATCATTTCATAGTGTTCCTAAATTCACAGTATGAATGTGACAATTAACTTAGATTTTAGGGGAGAAATATGTAACATTTCGTCAGAAAATTTATTTCTTTCGGCAACTTGAAAAATAAGCTTGAAATATTTAGCGCCATATTCATCCTCTCTTCTGCAAGAGCAGGAAAGATATAGTAATAAGTATTAAAAGGATTGAGAAACGCAAGGGATCCACCTGTTACTAACTTCGGTTTCGATTGTGAAAAAAATTTAGAAGCTGTAATCCTTATATTGTCGAATCTTTCAATGCCAAAAAAGATATCAGTAAAATCTTATTCAAGAGTGGTTTCCTTTATAATCCTTTCTAGAATAAGGGTACTATTCCTTGATTTGACCGCAGTGCGGTGAATTCCTATAGTTTTTGAGGGCGCTTAAGTTGAACTTTAACGCTCTATTTGAAAATTCTAAATCATTGAATGTGTTATATCAGTAAAATAATACCTCAACCATGCAAAGTGTCACTCACTGAAAAGTTCCTGAGGAAGGGCATTATAAATAAAGATTTATGAAGAGGAAAAATAAATGTGGGAAAGATAGCTGATAAAATACACGCCATTAAAGAAGCTTCGCAACTTCTGAACATTCTGATTTTCGATTGAATGATTTTCATTCTGATTTTTCTGCTTTCAAACGCTGTCATATGCTATAAAATATTAAATTTTTTTTGTGTATAGAGTACCGTGAATGTTACCACCTTTAGCATTCGTTTCGAAATGATCAACCGGAAAAGAAGTGGCCTATCTAAGGATTTCGTGATTTTTCAGTACGAACATTTTGGATGCTTTTATGAGTTTGGCGTGTTATGCGACGCTGAAAAGGACCTCTTGACCTCACGCTGTCATCCGTTACCTCTCTGCAATAACTTAATCTGTAGATGAGCCTTCCCTTCTTCGGCTGCGTCGAAAAGGACCGAAGGCTACCAAAGGAGCACATCTTCTCCTTTACACACTCCGTTTACGCCCCCACTACTCCGCCGACCATTAGACTGGATGACCTTTGCCACCATAATGTCCTCTACACTCTCCTCTTTCGTGTGATTTCAACTCCTTTCAGTTTAATGTCCATCCTCTCCTCGGCAGCAACTCTCCACTGCTTCCGACCATAAAATAAAACCACCTCCATCTCTTTCCTCCTCCTCTCTCTCCCATCACTTTCCTCCCATTCCTCTTCCCCTCCCTTTTCATCCTGCCACTTCGCTTTCCAACGCTCCTTTTTGTATTTTTCAACCGAATTTGGTTCGGTTTTCCGTTTTTCGAATGATTTGGATTTCTAACTGACGAGCGTATTCTTTCGCAAAAAGGATAACCACTTTCGAATAAATTCCATTAATTGCGATATTTTCTCTCCTTCAGAATTTTCCGCACACGTGCTACTAATAAGGAGACATTGAAATGTTGTTGCAAATTTTCTTGTATTTTCACCTGTAATATTTAAATATTGGATATGATCTTAATGGGAAATAAATGTTCGGAGGTGTGATAGTATTTTTCTTGTAAAGAACTCCTTTCCAAGCTTATTTAATCACAAAAACAGTAAAGTCGCTGCTTACATTTACTCGGTGGTCTTTACTTTTCAGCATAATACCAGCTAATTTCAGTTGTTTTATGATATTTTCATGATTACTCATAAATATAATGAGGCGAATGATCCACCAGCTCATCTATTTCTAAAAACATTGTCACATCTTCACAGTTGAGTCAACCGCCCCAGCGGGAAAAATGAACAAGAAATGCAACGGGAATCAACTCGTTCATCTCGGAACCATAACAATCATTGACATTTTTATTCCATCAAACGAATACGACGTTGATCTGTAGGCAATGCTTTGAGAAATTTCAACGCCCTTTATGGGAAAGATTAAAACATTGAAAATCAAAATATTAATGCACAAAAATCGGTTCTTACGGTCAATTTTTTCGATTCTAGAATGCCATTTACTCAATTCTGAATAGAAACGACGAAAATTATTAATTTATAGGGGACGTCGCGTCGAGGCAGACATCCACTGTTGGACGTTCACGGTTGAATGAAAGAGATGGTCTTCTGCTTAGGACTGGGATAGCTGGATATGTGGTATCAATGTTGTCAGTATCGCTCTCATGGCTGTGAGGAATTCAACTCTCTCTCTTACCTCCACTCCATTTTTCTGCGTCTATCTCTGCTCTGCGTCGCATTCAATTTTCACTTGACTCTCTCTCTCCTCCTACTTTAACCAGCTCATCCTTCTTTCTTACCTTCCGTTCCTCTCTTCAAGATCACTACTTTCCTGTTATCTTTCTCTTCACTAATTCCACCATAGGTCAGCTTTCACAAGGGACAACTAGTGCTTTATATTGGTTTTTGTCATCGGTTTCTTTGATAAGAATACTTAGACACACAATTCGTTAATCAAAAGGATTGAATTGATCACTGAGTTAATTATTTCCTTGCTCATTCATGAAAGAAAGCTCTTCTAATACTTTCAGAACGGACCCTAAATTATCCATAATGGCTCTATGTATGACGTCTGCATGTTTAGGTCACGAAATTGGTAGTTAGTGGAGCTATGAAGCCTTGAATATGAAAAAATTCAGAAATAAGTAAAGTGGACAAAACGTTTTCAAACTGCAAATAAATCTGTTCAATGGGAATAAAACTTCTCGTACCCATCTTAGCAGACGGGAATGGGATTCGGCTGTGAAAAAGTAGGAAATGTTTTATTCTCATTTTTTTAGCCTTCCACAAGGTAACGCCTTCGCAAATTGAGTTTAAATCTGCTTAACTTGATCGAGGGGCTTATCTTCATATTATTACTACCTTCAGTATAGATAACTAAGGCTCAAAGTGCGTTTTTCACAACTGCAAACGTGAGAACAATGAAAAATTAAGTCATAAAATTAGATTTAACTAATCAATAATAATAATAATGCGACTTTATTCGGACGAGATTGAAACTATCAAGCCTCTTCTTAGATAAAACCTTTCTTCACATGAAATTTAAAAGGGATTGCTTCTAAAAAAAGCAAAGATAAAAACTACTTTGTGGTTTTAAAAATCTAAGTTAGAACTTAGGAAAAAATACACAACAGCAAGAAAACACCCATAAGAAGGGGAGTGTGAAAAACCTGTGAAACCCACTGATAGTTAACTAAGTTTTAAGGAAGAGGCAGGTTAAATTGCATCTTAAAAGCAAACAAAATGTTATTATACTGTTAAATTACTAAATCATATAGCATCAACTGAAGGGAATTATCCAAATCGGAGGCGTTGTTGTTAGTTACCTGTGCGACAGATTGTTGGAGCCTGATTCCGATCTCCCAAACCTCTTCTATCCCTTGTGATAGCTTTTATTCAAACTAATGCCCCAGAAAGACGTAAAGCCATCGATTTCTGCAGCTAGATGTCTCTCAAGGAGTCGGCCATAAACTCCCCAAATAATTTTTCCCTCTTTTTTTTCATTCTCACCTCCTCCATACTCTATCTAAACTCTAATCTTCCAACCAAGTCGTTCCTCCTCTTTATTTGCCTCCACTCATTCCCATTCCTTCCCCTCCTCTTAATCCCCCTGAATAAATCCCTCCATTCATTCCCCTCCCTCCACATTCCCCTGCATACTCTCACAGGAGCCCATCCCATCCTCCCGCCCCGTCACTGTCCCATAGCGGCGCAATCTCTTCAGGCATCTCGCCCTCCCCTACGCCTCCCCCTCACGTCCTTTATGGTCCACGAATTCCTTTGCCTGTTTTTCCTCCCTTACTTTACTTTTGGTATTTCCACGCTGATGTCCTAGGTCCATCTACACTTCTTTACTCTGACAGCGCAACACAACTGCCCTCTCCTCTCCCTCACACACCCGTCCATTCCTCACTATATACCCGTTCTTTCCACATCCTTGAAACACCCGTCCACCCGGATTTTAACTCGCTCGCCACTTTTAACTCAAGCATCCTGATTATGGAAGATGCTACGTTGGATTTCAAGGCAGTCGACCAAAGATCGAGACCCTGAAGCCGCTTCCGAACCTCGTCGCAGATTCCAGAGGAGGTCAGATGCGGGGAGATGCTCCATTACCTAGTTTAAGTACCTTCCATTTCATATGAGTACATCCCGCACATTTAAAGTCGTCACAGTCTTTAGCTCTCGGTGATCGCTTATCCTCAGTGCAATCGAACCGTACATGCTGCTGGAAATTCTCCGATGATATTTTCTTTCCTGACTAGAGTTGTGTACATTCTCTACGGTATTTGATGTTGCTCAGCTAGATGATGTTTTATAACTCACAATTCTCGGAATGTCGAGGTGGAAGCTTGAAATAAGAAAAGATAATAACATCAAATCACAAATAAGTGAGTACTACATATATACAAGTATATAGCAAGATAATGTGATTGCGCACTGCCAATCCTTTCGTTTTCTTACTCTGAAGGAAATCTATAATTCGGGCAGTGGACGATATTGGGTTCTGTTGCCATATCCTGATGAATGGAATATTTTTCATTTGTTTTTTGGTACAGTGTACAGAAAAATTTATCTTTTATTTACTTTTACCTCAGTCTTGTTCATGGCTGTGATAATATGAATACTACTGATGTATGTATTAAGCTGAATAAAAACACGAATTAAGGTTTTTCATTATGCAATGTTACGAAAAGTATCACTCATAGAGTAATTGTTTCCTTGACGTGGGCTTTTTCCGCTTATAGCATTCTGGCTCAGTGAGGAAAGCAATGGCAAATTACCTCACTCCTCATTTTGTCTCCTCAGCCCCCTCTCCAAAGTTCGTTGCTGATGGTGGAGTGGACGTGGTTTAAACCAGCCCTCGGGCTGAAGACTTAACAAACAGTGGACGATATTGATGTGTTTAGCAAATGAGCTCTGTAGTCGGTGATAGTGGCTTCTTCCTCTTTTTCTCATGAAAATATGATTGTTTTGAGATGGCAAAGTTAGGCATGAGATGCTTTTTAATTCAAACGGTAAATATTTCCAGGCAAAAATATAAGTCCAAAATAGATGTAGTTGAAGATGGTCTTTCGGACGGATTTCCTTTACCTGTCCGAAAGAATGGGTTAATTTTCTTTGTGTGGCAGAATTCCAAAGAGCTTCTCAGTAGTCGGCCATTCGATCTGCTTTAAGAAGCTTCATTTACGTTGATAAATAGCTTTGCACTTAAGGACGGAAGAGAAAAAATTGTATTGGACATGGACATTTTTTCTCTTATGCTCACTGTTCTATTAAGATCGATGGTGTTCTGGAGAAAGTTACTAAATTATACTTCTAATTAATATTTGCATTTGTAAATAGGGTTCTCTTGGAAGATCGCTTGCATATAATTTACATGCAAGAGATTACATAAATGTTATTATATTATTATAAATGATATTTTCTCAAGTTCTGTTTTGTTACATCAAAAAATCTGCGAATGAAGCAGTTGATGTTTAAAGGGAGGGAGATGCTTACTTGCTACCATTCATTCATTCACTTTGCTTCTGCTTTGTCGTTTTGGGAGAGGAGGGCGTTGAAAATTTGGCCTTCCAATCCCATTGTTAGAGGTTAAGTCTCTCTTTATGACGAAATATAATAATAGATTTTTAAAATAATTAACTTTTGCAATCGTTGAAATCGTTAAAGGATGAATTATTCTTAACGTAACAGAAAGTGTATTAGTCATAAATTTGCAGAAAGAGATAGTACGTAAAGGCTTTTGAGGCAAAGTAATTCACCATGCATCGTAGATCGCTTGATTTTCAAAGCGGTAGTCTAGGAATTATGAATATAGTCTAATGGAAGGAAATTTGTCTATATCTTCTATCACCTATGATAGAAGAGCTACTAACAATACTAAATAAATATAGAAGAATAAAGTCTTTTACGAAAATAAATGAAATTTGAAAGGCTCCAATCATTCCATTGGGTTTTATGATTTTCATATCTGCAATGAAAAAAGGCAAACCTTAATCCATTTACACTCCATAAAAAGTGGAACCCAAATATGATCGTAAATACTATTATAAAATTGTTCAAACAGAAAAGTCACCGGTAAATTGGTAAAATAATAATATGAGAAGTATAGAAATATCTTAGGTCCGCAACGTCTTCCCATGAATGAACGCGATTCACTGCATTTGAAAGCTTGGGGAATCGGATAAAACCTTGGAATCCACGGATAAAGATAAATATTATTTTACCTAAGAGGTTACAAAAACGAGAGCTCTCAAATTCTTTGTTAATTCATCAAATTAAATTGGAGCTGCTCGTTTACTTTTCCTGGATTTCAAACTTCGACGTACTTATCAATCTGATTGGGGAATCTGCAGTCTTCTTATTTGAGAATGTAGGACTCTAGTTGCCTTTTATACTCCTCCAAACCTACCACGTCTACCAAATACCACTACAGAAAGAATTACAATGGACTGAATCTAAAAAAAAAAACAATATGAACTCAAAATTCTCAAATCTAACGAGTTAAACCGAACTTTGTATTAAAATAAGTTTTGCAATTGTCAGTTGACTTATTTCGACGACCAGTTTCAATTAATTCCAACTAATAAGTGCCTGCAGCTGACTAGTTTTGCTAACTCTCAACTCTTCATTCATTCTTCAATTTTCTCCCTCAATCAAAAGTTAGCTGAGATACTACCGAGGTATTTCTGAAGTGTCCAATCGCACACTTAATACGTAGTGGCATGGAGTGGGTTTTCGTTCGCAATGCTTCCGCTCATCGTATGATTTTTCCTGTGACGCATCGACCCCCAGCACCGCTCGCCTGTGGCTGCCCCCGAACTGCCTCGGGCTGGCTGAGGTTAACGGGATTTCTACTGAATATCCGTCCGCGTAAAACCATGCTTTCGTGGAAGGGAAATCAATGTAGAAGTGGGATTCATCTAGGACGATGATGTAAAATATTTGTATACATTTAAACAAACAGTGGTGCTTAGCGTACCGAGTGTGACACAGAATCTCTCTATCCTGACCAAAATCATTTGGGAAATAAAAGTAAAAAATAGATAGGAATCAGTGGAGGTCTGTAAGAAAAAAGCAAATTCATATATTTTGTGAAATATACAGGGGAAATGGTCTCAATTAGATGTACCCTTGATCTAATGTATTCGCGAGACACTTAACAGATTTTGGGAACTTGGTTTGCTCCGCGGGAACTACGAAACTCCTACTTTCTGGTAATGAAGATATGATGACATATTTTAGTAAATAATTTAGTAAAAAAGGTAGCTTCAAATGGTATCCTAGGGTTTGGCGTAAAGGTTATACCGCATATTCTCGAACCTAAGACTCATCCAAATCTAAAAGGCAAGTTTTGTAAGTCGCGTAGAGGTAAAAAATATAATAAAATAGCTGAATTGTGAGCATGCTATTTGCCGAGTTACGTGTCACGTCCGGAGAAGCTTAATGATTGCTTTTGAAAAGGCACCTTGGCTAACTGGCAAGGGATAAATTGAATCATAACTTTAAACGTTAAGGTGTTAGTAAAATGTCTCTACAAACCCGGGTAACTGTAATGTATCGTGAATCTAAGATGCACCCGATATTTGAAAACTGTAAACACAAATACTGTGAAATCCCGATTGAATATTTTTTATCGGAGAGAAATCAACTTTTGTAGCGGAAAAACTTAAGATGCAAAAAACAGAGATACGTTCTCATATTCGCACAGAATACTACTTCGTCCGGTAATTTTTAATCATTAAAAAGTAGGGACGTCTAAATGTTCTGTTTGAGTTTAATGTCCGACGTTTAAGTTATTATTATTCAGCGGACGCTGAAAGCAATCATCACTGTTGAAATGTCTTGAATGTGAAAGCATTTTAAGTAAGGGAAAGAGAGGAACTTATGCTCTCATTCTGAAAAATTGAAAGTAACAATTGATGCATTCTTTCAAAAAAAGTACAATTTAAAAGCCTGTAGTATAGTTTATTCGGCTTAAAGATAAAGATGAAATTTGTAGGTGAAGTGAAAGACATTCAAGGAAAAGGGTAAAGGTAACTTTACAAGTTAAGAAAACATTGTAATTCCGGTAAGAAGCGAGCGCGATCTCCGAGAGGCAACGAAAAAACCTTAAAGAATAAAAACAAGGAAGTAATCACAAGATACAGCAGGAACAAGCTCTGAGTACAAATATAATTGGTGTACATGTATTTTGCTTGCCATGTCCTCAATGACCAAATACAAGTGGGATTAGTCCGTTTTCCTATTTACATCAAAATTGAGATTTGGCTTTATTTGTTCCTAAGTCAGTCATTAACTTTTTACTGTAGTATAATACAAATTAAATTACAAAACGTACCACGGTACAAATTCAACATTAGGTTCTAGGAAAAACTATTCTTTAAGGGTATTTTTGCTAGGGTATGACGGTAGGGTGAAGACGTTGGCTGATAAAGATCTGCTGCGGCAAATGTTCAGGAGGAGTGCGCTGCTCATTCAAAACAGCGTGGTTAAAGGAGCTATATGGTAATATAATGAAAGTGAAACCTATGTAGAGCTCTACATAGCAGCACTTTTCGGGGAATGCATTGTAACTTAGTAGGGCATATTGGAAGCCAAAAAGAAAAAGAAAGAAAAAAACAAATTTACTGGTTTCAGTGAGTTACTCGCATACAATGTAGGCTTAACACATAGGAACGTAAGAGAGGTAGTGTAGCTTTTATGTTCCTTTCAGTAATTATAACTTTTATTCCCATTCGCTGACACGTTATAAGTGGAATTAATTCTAGGTGAGGACTTAAAACACGATACTTAAATGCGGAAAAATGTTACATACGAAAACCTTAAAAGAGGAAAAATATATAATGGAAATTGATGTTGATGTAGTTGGGACCTCAAAATTTTAACTTAAAATCCGGGAAACGTTAGAAACAAGAACGTTAGATCGGGATTTCACGGTATCGTCTTAGATCGCCTTAGATTCGAGAACATAAGGCAGTGTCATTTTAGGAAATAATGAGTAAACTGAGGGTTTTTTTGAAATGTTATATAAGTAGTACGTCATGATAAATATGTAATTCCCTTAGAGGGTTGCATACGTAAATTATTTGGCCGCAAAGTAAATGTATACGTAAAAATAAGTAACAAATGGTAAGTAGAACTGTGATGATGATTGATTTTTTTGCCTGCTTAAGATAATTTCGAAAAGAATAAAAAGCACAGGAAGAATAAGACTAAATACAAGAAATAGAAAGTTTTGAGCATAATATTTTCATCTTATTTATCTAAAGTTTTGCAGGAAGTGAGAAACATTCATTACAGGATGTAAATGAAGGGGAAAGAATGCGTTTATCTTTTTCAATCTTTGCTGCATTTTTTTGCATCTATTCGATAAAGAATGGGTATTATATCAGTTCACCTTATAAATCCATTAGTCTTATGAATTATAAGTTATAAAATTGATCCCTTCCGAAATCAAGGATGTTGAAATTCTTTTCAATATCCCTTCGTTTATCACCAACAATTCCATCTATTCTAGGAAAGCACATCATTGAAATGCGCCACGCGGTCTAAATGAGCCATTCTCTTTCAAACTACGATCCAAAATAAAGAGACTTGTCAAAGAGACAGATTGTGATGCTTTTACCACCCACAACTTCTAATCATCACAAACGTGTAATGATAAATAAGTAAGACCTCTTTTTGATACTAACAAAAGGGAAAGTTAGATAAGCTAAAGCAAATTTGCATATAAATGAACTTGCGTTACCAAGCGCATTCCGGAAGATGATTTCACGTCCGATGTCTGTCGCGGGAGATGTCTGGACCAACCGAAGCACGAGTATATGAATGTTCGCATTTAAAGTATGATCTTTTATGATACTCTGCACTTTGTATGGTATGGTTACACATAAACCGTGGATTAAAGCAAAGTGGAGGAAAAATGTATCTCTTCACTCTTATACTTAAGAGAAAAATATAACTTAATTAATTACGTTACCTCTTTCATTTACGATTCGAAGATTTAGCTCCATGCAGCTCAAGGTATAGAAAATATTTACATACAACTATCTTTGATAAGAGTGTTAAAGCGAAGAAAAACAGCGGAATGAGCATTAAATATTATCACGACATCGAGTCTTAAACATGAATCTGAAAGAATTTAAGGGGTAGGAAAGAAGGTTTTAATGATACCACTCTTTAATCGACGTAATACATACTGTAAGACCTAAGTGCACCTATTTAAATGATAAACAACCGGAAGAGTATGCAAGAAATAGACTTTTGCTCTTGAATAGGAAAGTAACGGAAGGTATTTTAGGGGTAAACTAGAATCTTCGGTAAACTGGTGGGGAAAAGCATTTTTCCCTCAAACTATATTTTTCCTATCTTAATGATAATAGAATAGAATAATAATAGAATTGATTTACTGAGACCGACTTACTTATAATCAAATATTTTGAAATAAAATGTTTAGGTTTCGTTAAATACGTTCCGACTAAGAATGTGAACGAGCATACGGAGACATGTTGGATGAAGCCAAAGTTGCAAGTACTGCATAGGAAGCAAAGAATAATTCACTCGCGACTGAGAACACTCAATGTTTGTGGAGCAAACCTAGAGTTCGAACAGCAAAAGTATAGAGAAGTGCGAAAGCTAGTTAAAGAAGAAGTGCAAAAAGAATTTCAGGAGTATCGATCTAGAAGCTTGTAAGAATTACTAAGCGGCGATCAGAAACAATTTTGGTCGCATGTTCGTGAGGCTCCTGGAGGTCAGTCTTCCGTACCTAGCCTAATAAGAGAAGAGGGAATTACCAATTATAAATCGATAGAAGTAGCGAACCTACTTAATAAGCAATTTTAGAAAAGGCTTCACTGGGAATGGTCAATTCAATGATTTTACTACAGGCATTAATTCGGTGATGAGTCAAATTGAGTTATCAGTTGATAAAATTGGAAAGTTATTGCAGCAGGTCGATAGGAAAAAGGCAGTGGGACCCGAAGGTTTTCCCTCCCTTGTCATACAAACTTTAACTAATGAGCTTGCAGCCCGTCTTCTCGCCTTCTATCAGAAATCATTGGATGAGGGTACTGTCGTAATGTCGTGGAAGAAAGCAAACGTCACTCCAGTTCCTAAGAAAGGGCGCTCCTTAAAACCAGATGACTATAGGCCTATTACACTTACTTCAATATTTTGCAAAATTATGAAGCATATTCTATCGAGCTCAATAATGCGTTTGGTTGCGTGTGCAAAGTTTTTGTTCCGAAGAAGTGCGTTGCTATGTCTTTCACGCGTTCCACTAACGTTGTTAGCGAACAATACCAAATTTCGGTATATTTCTTAGAGTTCGTGTGTCACTATAAATACCTAGGAGTTACACTCCGCACTAGTTTATCGTTCAACATACACATATTATCATATCGAACATATTCGAGATCCTATAGGAAAGGCGAATAGAATGCAAAGGTTAACAAGTAGAACCCTGAGAGGATGTCCATCTAGAGCCAAAGAAATTGCGTACTTTTCCCTCATTCGACCAGGTCTCGAATACTGCTGCGCAATATGGAATCTACATGAAGTAGGGTTAGTCTCTGATTTAGGGATGGTTCGACGTAGAATAGCCATCTTTGTCAGTGGAGGTTTCACGTTCGACAGTAGCGTAACGGCCATGATAAAATCACTCGGGTGGAACTCGCTTCAGGCGAAAAGATCTGATTACCGACGAATGTTTTTCGGAAAATTCCTCGGCTCAGAACTTTTAGGCGAAGTAAAAGATATTTCCATTCCGGTAAAGAATGAACGCGATCTTCGAGAGGCTACGACCAAGCGTTACAAATAAATAATCGCTAAAACAGATAGTTACATGGGGTCGTTCTTTCCGCATACAATAAGAAAATCTAATTGGGTAGATCAGGTAAGTATTAATACACCTCCTGCCTTACTCTTCTTGTGATTCCAAGCATACATCGTTCCATACTTCTTTGTGTAGTCTGAAGTCGCTGGGTTATTGCTGTGTTTAAAACCCATGTTTCACTTCCATATGTCAAAACTGGTAGAATGCATTGGTTGAAGACATTTCTCTTGAAGACCATTGGCATTTTTGACTTCAGAATATGGTTGTTCCTTCCGAAAGCACTCCATCCTAGTTTTATTCTTCGATTCACTTCATTAATCCTGTTTTTCTCTCCTGTCGTAACCAGTTGTCCTAGGTAAGTGTACTCTGAACAAACATCAAGGGGTACCTCTTGTAGTAGGATTGGTACTTGTGCTGCAAAAGAATTATACATTACCTTAGTTTTCGATAAGTTTATCCTGAGTCCTATTTTCTGCCCAGCCGCGTTCAGTTCTTGAAGTCTTGATGCTAGATCTTCACCGTTGGTTGCGAAGAGTACTATATCATCTGCGAAACGCAAATGACTGATGTGCTCTCCATTGATCCGTAGGCCTCTTTCCTCCCAGTCTAAGGTTTTAAAGACTTCTTCCAGAACGGCTGTAAAAAGAATTGGTGAAAGGCAGTCGCCTTGTCTCACTCCCTTCTCAATCCGGAATTCCTCTGTTTCTTCATGCAGCATTACAGAGGCTGTGGCGTCCTTGTAGATGCTGCGTAGAAGTTGGATGTACTTTGTATCTATCCCTTGTTTCCCCAGTGCCTCCAGTGTGGAGGAGGTACTTACCGAGTCAAAGGCCTGGGCATAATCCACGAAGCAGAGTACTAGTGGCATCTCGTATTCGTTCATTTTGCTGATAATTTCTTGCAGCGTGTGGATGTGGTCCATAGTGCTGAATCCCTTGCGAAATCCAGCTTGTTCTCTTGGCTGGGCAGCTGCCAGGGACGTCTTCAGACGTGCAGCTATTACTCTCATGAACGTTTTGTAAATAACAGGAAGGAGGCTGATGGGGCGGTAGTTCTTCAAATCTTCCTTGCTTCCTTTCTTGTGCAAAAGGATAATCTTTGCATGGTTCCATTCCTTCGGAATTCTCCCTTGTCTAAGGCAATTAGTGAATAACTGCGCTAGGACAGGAGATATTTCTGTAACACCAAGTTTCAGATATTCTGCTGAAACTCCATCAGCCTTTGAAATTCCTCCTGCCTTTCCATTCTTCCATCCAGCTTCCATCCACCCAGCACCAACTCCTCCTGCCTTTCCATTTCCTAGAAGAATGAAATTAATATACTTTTCCCTTAGACATAAACATTTTGTTACCTTAATTATGTTTGTAGTGAGCTAATGAATTCGGTTTAATAGGTACGATAAATTTTCTTATTTCTATATACTTAATCAGAACTTAAAATGCGTATTCGAACCTCTCCCCTTTTGTAGGTATTCTTAAGGCAAGGATACGTATTTCGTCAGTAGTAAGATATTTTATCTCCGAAAGATCAAACGTTATGCACAGGTACAATTTAAGATAATCTGTGCGAAGTGAACGATATATATGAGATGGGTAACTGCATTCCAATTGGCTATATTTTCGCACTCTACGTCACTTTATTTTAATGATGATAATTACTTAATGTTCTCTTATGTTATAGAAACTAGTGCTTTAATGAAATTATTAGATGTAATAGTGATCGTTTTTTAATTTTTCAACTTTTCTGTCCGTTTAATTGTATGGATAGAATTTGAGACCGTGAATTTTTTTTAGCTTACTTAATGTTTATCTTGGCTACCCCCGGATAAAGGCTCACTTTCAATACGTTTTGCTGAACAATAATAATGATTGGGTGTTTTGGTGATATAGGTTTTCTTTGCGATATTTGAGGATCGCTTGCGCTGATTTTCCTCGGGCACTCATTACCGTGGAATGCGACCGCTCTCTCCAGCGACGCGCACTCTTCCAATCGCTCCGATTACCTCGTATTAGCGGCGTTTTACCGCAATTTCCTACCGATTGGACGGAAAGAAACAAATGCCGTCTTTAAAAGGGCACTTCGTTAAAGGACATGGACACCGTTCGACGCGAACTGACCTATTGCTTCCTCCTTGTAATGGTCCATCCACCGCCTTGGGCTCTTTCTTTACATTCGCTGCTGTCACGTGGACAAAAACGTCTCAATCTCCTCTTCCGTGCGTGAGAGATAGACAGAGAGCTCAGCCACTTGGGTGTTCTGCTGCTGCCTCCACGCAATTAAGTTAACGGTCCACTCTGCCCTGCGGCCGACCGGCAGCCTCTCTCTCTCTCTCCATATCCTTCCCCTATCCCTGCCAATCTCCTTCTGCCCATTAAGCGAAAGAACATTTCTCCTCACCGCGAACCTTCATCTCTCCCTCCCTCAACAAATTGTAATGGCCCGCAATAACGTTATTAGTGCGTTCGCGTTCATTAATAGTTTTCCCTAAACACCCCGCCGAATAAAGACATAATTTGAAGCAGCTTCGGGAACAGCATTGAGACCCGTTTCATTTTCATGCCGAGCTGCGATCGGTGGGCCGAATACGTAAAAAGCTGGCAAAAATGCCGATTTCCAACCTTTTTCAACTGACCCGGAACTGACCTAATGTGGCAATTCTGTATTTGGACTGAATGAAAAAAAACTATCAACTTCGTTGGCCAGAATTTGCAACCATATCAAAAAGGTATAAAACCGAAGAAATTGAACCCTTTTCAGCGACTGGTTTGTTTTGAATCTGGTAACATTTACTTTCATTAAGGTTTAAAAACGAAATGCTTATTTGCGGCAATGATTTCGAAACACGTTCAGCACTTAACACTCAGTAATTTAATATTTTAGTCCTGTCTGTAATATTTTCGGTTAAAGTATTTAATAAAGTCCTGTAATATTTTCGAAAAATTGTTCGATGTATCATCTGCTTGATGTTCTCATAAAATTTTAGATAATGGAAAAAGCGTCTTCTGGCTTGTCTTGCAATGAAAATGTTAATGTAGCAGTTATAATGAATATCGTACATCGTAAGATGCTGGAGGTGGAGTAAGGTGATGCGCCAAAATCCGCTCCCTTTCAATATACGGCAATAATGTATCGGATAGTATGCTACGGGATAGATATATCTATCCATATTATAGTAGTATTCTTATATAAATTAAATAGAAAATAGTTTTATATGACCCACAGCACAAGCCGTACTTTCACAGGATAAAGATAAAAAAAGGAAACATATGTTTCGGAATCTTGCTCCATCCAGATATGTTCTGATACAAACCGAAGCCAAGCCTTCCTTATTTTTATTGTATTTTTTTAAATCGTTTTATAAGTAATTTAAGACATAATGTAAACAATGTACGGCTCCTTAGCCCACTACGGGATCACATTCTCGAGCAGAGGTCGGTACAAAAATGTGCCTTTTTCAAACCATACCTAGAAAAAGTGAGTCTTTCAGTGTGAAACTGGGAATTTTATTCTTAATCCTCTGCTGATTTTTATCTCTTGCCCATCCAAGAATATTATCTTTGCGTTATCGCATGAACAGTAAATCCTCCGGGGACCACTTCTATTGTATCCCTTAGTTTTACACCTTTGTAAATGAGGGATAAAAAATGTAGATACATTATTGTAGAAATGCTTCGATAGCCAAGGTCATTTGCACATATTAGCTCCTTCCGGTCATCGAACCCGGGACCTCTTTCACTTGGCTATCCGGGATCCCAGGGAGAGGAAGGTGTGATATATACTCGTTTAATTACGAGTTTATATTTACACTCGTATTCTATATATTATTATATAATTACGAGTTTCATAAGGTTAGGTTATCCTTAAACTGCTCTTGGGAAAGTCGTGTCAGTACTGTAACACTGTTCCTGATTTAAGTCGAAAGTTTGGAACTGGAGTAAAAAATATGAAACAAAATTGTTACGCCAAGCAGTACGCCAATTCACAATTTCACATTAATATATGGACTTCAAATGTATAAATGAATACTTAGCATGTGGCTGGAATCAATTATCATTTTATTTTTCTCTTTAATTAGCCTTTAATTTCTCCTTTACTTTCGTAATTGGAATCGTTCGCTCTTCTTAGTTAAAAAACTTAAAAAATTCATTTAGCGTTACTATTTTTCAGAGCATTGGGTACATAATTGAGTACTGTTATTTTTTCTTCCCGCTTTTAAGAAAGCTTAGGACATCACTCTCCCTTCCTTCCATAGATTGCGGAGTTGTTTAATTCTGCAAATTTAAACTATCGCAGGCTTCTTCCACGCGACGAAGGGTGGCTTGCAGGGTACTTAAATAGACGTTGACATATTTTAAACGTGAAATTCGGTAGATGATTAAGTGAATTGTAGAGAATCGAATGCAAGAACCCACTTCACATATTGTGCATACATCTACAAAATTATCATATTTTTTAGAATTTTGATCCCAATCTTCCCTGAACAAACTAAAACTCGCCCATAGGTGGAACTTTCTCCTTTTTTTGAGCCTCTGATGGTAAAATATTGCCTTTGAGTTCTAAACCTTCAGAGAAAGTCTAACTCAGAGAATTGCCACATATCCTTCTTTATGGGCCTTACAGCAGGCTGAAGTAGGTTGCGGGAATTCGACTATAAGCTTGGTTTTAATAAAGTACTACAAGCTAGATAATAAAGTTAGATAGAAAGGTTTGGACTAATTACTTCATAGAATACCCAAGATGATTTATAAGTCACGTGATAGACCCTTGTCGGTACAAAATAAAGGGATGTAAGAGGAGTTGTAAATACAGCAGTTTCGACTATCAGAATTATTGTGGACTTGAGCAACCTCGGGTAATCGAAAACTACGGAAGGGTCGTCGTCGTCTTGCGTACGTAAGTTATAAAATAAAAACCCTATTTTCATGCCTTCCCCTAGTACGAATTGTATTTGAAAATAAAAAATCGCTATTGTGTCAAAACTTTTTAGAATAATATATATATCTTTTCCTTCGTAATATACATGTCAATCGTCCAGTTGCAGTTCTCACTTCTTTTCTCCGATTATAACCAGATTTTTATGCTGACGTTTGCTTGTTTGCTAAACTCGCATAATACAGTTAAAGCAGAAATGACAGCGTGCCGGTACAAATGTGTAAGCGAAGAAAGTTAAGCACACAATTATTTACCTCGGATAAGACGGAACCTCGGTGTATCGGGACTCCGATAATTGAGATCCTACTGTACTGAGAAACGCTGACGAGAAAAAAGTGAAACAATTCCCTTTTCTTTTGTTGCCCCGTTTGACGAATTTCTGCAACTTATCTAATTGAAAAATTTCTATAGTCCTTGAAGTTATTGTGATTACAGTGATAGTGATTGCAGCTATCGACTATTAGCAACATTTCGTCGACCGCCACGAGGAAGTAATGAGTGGTGCTCGACCAGAATACAGCCGTGACGTTGATTGAATGAATTAGAAAAGTTTTACATTTGGGAATCAAATAAACGTAGAACATTGTTAGCTAGAATGCGTCTTCAAGTTAATTAAGTGAATTCCTAATAGTGATATTTATTTGGGGTTACTTTTATCTTCTTGAGCTGTGAACTTGGTATAATTTGAAATTAATAGAGAAAGTAAAGGCTGAGGTACTGAATTTTACAATCAATAGCCTCAGAAAATTTGATTTTAGCCATCCAGAGAGAGGTCTGTCCATTTCTTCCTCTTACTTTATCGGTGGTGTAATTCTCAGTGGAGAAGTTAAGGTCGCTTACGATTTCTTTGAGTATTAATTCATCTCAGCAAACGAGCTGCATTTCCATGAATGTAATTAGCACTCTTCGACTTCTACGGAACTCTAAAACTCGAAGCGAAGTTTTCCATCATATGGTATAAGTGGGAAAGTAATAAATCTGACCGCAGATGAATATTAAGTGATTAGTAGGAATAATTAAGATTATATCCCTGCATGTTGCTGCTGTGGATGTATTTGATATCCTGGTCAGTTTTATCTTTATCTTTATATATGTTTACGATGAATCAATCTTTGAATTTCATTTCTTCGCCAATAATACCGATGTTTTATGAAGCCAATTACCGAAGAAGTGTGATACCTACCGCAAATTTCATTCCATTACTCTCCATTTGCAATAAATACTATGAGAATTAATTTTCAGAGTAAATCATTACTAGTAATCGATGTAAAATCACACGAGTCAATCTCCGTATCAATAAAATCAACGCTATTAAATACGAACATTTTAGTTGAATCATTCATAAAGTGATTTATACCGATCACATAAAAACTTAGTATGACCATAATCGATCAGTTCGTGGTAAAAGTAGCTACAAAACAGTTGTGGAAAATATCAAGTGCTCTTTTCGATTTTTTCTACGTTATGTAACTGCAGAAGAAATTTTTCACTTTTATTCAACAATAAATCGTCGATCGGTTTTTTTCCTAACAAAATGGG
This sequence comes from Ladona fulva, assembly GCA_000376725.2. NCBI lineage: Eukaryota > Metazoa > Arthropoda > Insecta > Odonata > Libellulidae > Ladona > Ladona fulva. The sequence goes on from KZ308782.1 coordinate 61,854, forward strand.
AATTTTCCATTATTTTCCTAATAATGGGGGAAATCAACATTCGAACTTCTATCACAGTATCATACACGAGCATGACACGGTTGGAAATAGTAAGGAAAATTCTCGCAATGCAAACTATATCGAACCATTGACTTTCTTACAATTTTCCGAGGCGGTCACGGGGGAAAAAAACCTCGGTTACTATTAATCTCCGACCTTCTTTGGGAAGGGGGAAAGAAGCTCTTTGCGCCTTCCGACCACAACCACCCTTCCCTCACACCCTAATAGAGATGTTTGGAATGGGAGACTTCCACAGTCACCACCAAACCACACCTCTTGGTGTCTCAGGCAATTTGCTTCATTTAACGTGGGTTTCATGGAAGATATGCGGTTTTCAGGTCCATCCATGGAAGGCTCAGATTTATATGCCGTCGACGATGGAGGTCTTCTAGGCGTTCCCTTATTGGTGAAATGCGTTGGCATACTTTAAATTAAATGGTTCAGGGGCTTTCGTTCTTAAATTCCTCCTAAATGATTCCTATACGGGTTACATGGTTTCAGGTCATCAGGAATTTTAGTAATTTTTTCCACTCCAGTTTTTGTGCTGTAATACGGTCCACTTGAGAGGTTTTCCCTATCAAATTTAACGTCTACAAAGTGAAAATTACTTGCGACCGATTTCTTTGAATACAATTTCCCGCAAGCATTGCTGTTCAAAAGATTTACCATAATATTGCAAATTTCTTAACTACAAGAATAATTTCAAGTTTTGATTTTGCTCTAAGGATGAATTTAATAAACGCCACGTAAGTCCATTTAAAACAGCATCATAAAAAGAATTTAAAGTAAAGAGCCAACCTTATCCACCTGACAAGTATTCTTACTCTTACTGATGGGCCAATCATTAGATTTTGTATTACAATATCTTCTATTTTGCTTTTAGGAATCTGCCTCAAAATTGTATAATTTATGGAAATAACATGATGTAAATATACTCGAGGACACTTTTTTCTGGTTTTCTAAAAAAATTACTCTCATGAATAACGTTTTCCGAGACAAATTTCAGCATACATAGTTTTCTTTGATTAGCTTCTCATTCCTTACCCTAATCTTATACTCATTCGTCGTCGTTACCGCTCTCCGTTTGATTCTTGCTATACATGTGAGACAGAAGGGTTTAAGGGAGGACTATTGAATATACAAACCGGAAAGGGAAATGTAATAAAAAGATTAAAAAGGGAGAGTATAATAAATAGAGATAGGAGAGATAGAAGACTAGCATACGTAAAATTTTTTTAGCGTTTGAGCTTTCTGAAGGAACTTTTACTTCAAAGTCCATATTCTCTATAGATGGAATCTTATCTTAGATTTCGTCAATTTTGTGTCACTTTAGAAGGAACGGGGAAGAGGGACACTATGTTATTCGAAGGCTTCAAATATCTGAAAGGGTGATTGAGACAATTTGTATTTCGAAAATGTTTTAATTCGAAGGCAATATAAAGCTACAAGTATGATGACTTGGGTTTTCTTCAAATTTTTATTAGAGTGGAAATACTGCTTTTGCTCCTACTCCATGGTCCCTGTTACAGTCCTGGTAAGTCGGATTTTTCCGGTTAGGGAATGCTTGTTTGTGTTCGTAAGTAATAATAATTATTGAAAGGGATTTAACTGGGTTCTTTCAGTTTCCATTTAAAAAGTTATTATATTATTATAAGTATTCATATTATTGAACCTATCCGATCACCGATGGTACAGATTATAAGTAACAGAACATCAGTAACTTGGAGTTTATTCTCTTACTTATTACTATTTTAAAGATAATAATAATTGTTATTAATTAATGTTAAATCTGATGCTAAAACTGGGGGGAAAAGTGCCGCAATTCACTATCTGACCAAGCAATTATTTACTTTTGAAGTTTTCTGATTTCTCAATCATTGCAACAGGAATTACATGACTGGCTGCTTCATTGATTGGTTTTGCTCCAATGAAACTTAAGAAAGCTTCCGTTGGCACTCTGACAGGAGAAGATTCCTACTAAGGGAATAAAATCCCTTCGTATGCTCCTGACGAGCCTTTCTGCAACTCAGGGGGGCCAAAATAGTAATCTCTTTCTCGATATCTTTTGACTTTCAACTTATTGTTAGTGTTTTGGTTGTGTATAATTGATTAGTATTATTAGTTCATATAAATGTTTGCTTGTGAGACCAATCATGGCTTAAACGCTAAATGTATCTATCTGTGACTATAAATTCAAAATACAATAATTTGAATTTTTTATTGTTTGTAATAAATCTTTTACGACTAAAATATTATTATTATATACTTCCAAAAAGTAATGGCCCCTATGAATTTCAGCAAGTTCTATACATTTGAGTGAGATGTTTTTGGGTTAATATAAACAACTCCTCACCTAGATCTGCCTCCAGATTTTCCTAGCGTATGGCTTAAAGAGAAGACTGGAATATATCGGAGGCTGCGTCGATTTGGTGAACCGTACAGTTCATACTATAAGGCAGCGTCGAGAGCATATTGGGCCTTGAGACAATGCCGAGAAAAAAGATTTAATAGATCGGGAAGTTGAGGAATCGTTCGTGGAAAGTAGAGAGTGGTAGGCAGGAGTGAAAGGGGCGGAGCAAGCAAAGGTGACGGTGTGAGGGGTAATCACGGGGGTAAAGTGTCGACGATGGTGGTCGAGGGAGGCAATTTGGGGAGGGCAGTCACGAAAGGTGAGAGGGAGAGGAGGTGAAGGCCACGCAGGGAAGGGATTTGGAGGAAGGAAGTCCATGGACGAGTTTCGTAAGCTATATAAATGGTCTTTTTTAAAAAGAAGTACGCCCAACAGTTTCCATACCCATTAAATTACGCCCCATGAGTGGGAAAAGTACCATTGTTCCGTAAAAAATGATGATTGAATTCCGTGAGAATTTGAGCACTGTATGTGGACCCAGAAATTCTTTTATGAAGAGCAGAAAACGTTTTTATTTACATCGAAGTGCTTTTGACAAATACTCGTTTGAAATAATCTTTTACGAAAGTATTTAGCAATAATATTACACCTTCGACAGCTGTGTTTCGGTGGAGATAAAATCCCTTGGGTGGAATCTTCTCCTTTCGGAGTGCCAGCGGAAGCTTTCTTTAATTTCAATGGAAGAAAACCAATCGATGAAGCCGCCGAGCATGTAATTCCAGTTGTAATGAATTCTATGTCCGTGAGAAATCGGAAAAACTTCAAAAGTAAATAATCGCTTGGTCAGATAGTAAATACCGGCCCTTTCTCCACCAGGGTTTAAGAAAAACCAGCAGAAATTTGAACTAGGAGTATGCTGGTGTAAGTACACGTACGATCCTTGCAACACATTGAGGGTTTGCCAGATAGTCATTCAAATACTGCGAATGTTGGAAGAAATTTTGAGCTTTTTAAGACTGTGACATTTTTACTCTCACGTTTATGAGAAAAAATGTTTTTAGTAAAGACTCAGATTGTATTGAATTTTACAAGTGTATTAACATTAAACAAAGCTACGGCGTATATCTGATGAAATTCACACACTAGTGTGAAGGATTTATTTCCTCGACATTGATTGGAGAAGTGTGCTATACTGCTGCTGTATTTATTTTTATGCAAGTCACGATTCATCTTCGTATTGAAGAATATTCAAAGTACATACTACTTATCGTCTCGATATCCCCCATTGATTCGAGAGGCGCATAAGATTGAAGACACTCCTCGTGCGTTTCATAATAAGAGAAACAGGAACGGCTTAACACTAATGCAATCTCTATGACCTAAATTAAGATCGTGATCACTATTAGCAATTGTCGTCGCAAAAAAATAAAAAGTAAAAGTTTTGTTATAAATTATGCAGAAATTGATGCTATGGAATATTTTATCTCCACACCATAGTAAGAGTATAAATATTGAATACATACATACAGAATACATATTGAATGGCAGTATAGACTGCGATAAATAATGGATTTATTTAGCACTAGCAGAAGTGCCCGTTGATTCTCAACTGGAAGAAAAGAAATCTGATTAAATATAGCATACATATTTGTATGTAAGAGAAAATTAACATCTCAAATCTTAGCTTAGTCTAATGGAACAGGTTATCGAAAACAAAAATTTTCTAATCAGAGTTCGAAGCCGAAATCTACAATCAACAATAATAATGTGAATCTTTGTGGGATTTCCTTCTTATGAAACTTGTCTCAAGTTAATCCCACATCCACAGAATTTCTACTTGATACATATAGAAGATTATAAATAAGTAATAAATTGCTCAAAAATTATTTGAATCTTGTTTGAATAATCTTATAGAGATTCTATTTCGGATAATTCCACCATTGAGTTCCCGAATAGCCAAGTGGACCGAACGTTCGCCTTTTCTAGAAGAGGCCCCAGAATCGATTCCCTACTCGAGAATCGAACCAGAATGATTTTCGTTCTGGTTTTCGCTCCGGGTCAACGAAAAAAAAAACGAATATCGGTTCAGTTTCGGTTTCGCTCCTGCCAACATCGAAGTGGTTCGAACGGTTTTCTTTTTCGCCTGACCATTATTATCGACCAATGTAATATCTGAAAGTGTGTTAAATTATTTCTAGCTTTCTCCTTTAACACCACATCACATTAAATTTTATAATAAAACTTATTGATAGTTAGTGTCCAGTCGTGGTTAATATCTTTCCTCCAATTACACTTTAGTAAAATGTATATTGTAGTGAAATAAAGATTGGAATGGAATAAATAACGGTTATCAGTTTCGGTTGGGGCCCAATAATTTTAGTTTTTTTCTGTTATGGCACTATTTTCAACAAAAATAACTTTTTTCGGTTTACGGTTCGGTTCCAGTTCGATACCTTGTTGCCGATCGAGGAACATATAAGCGAAATGACCACATCTGTCCAGTCACTTTAAAAAATACTACTACTACAAGTCCTCCACTAAGACAAGGTCCTCACCAGTCGCTCTGTATTCCTAGATATAAATGCTATTCTGGCGGAAGTTTTGAATACTCAAGTTACAAATTGATGAAAAATGCAACAATTCATCACTAACCAAGGATGTTTCTAAGACAGCATAACGTGTTATCCACAGAATAAGTGGGTAGGACGGTTTTTTTCTGGTCATTCTTTCGTGTAGCGTTAAAAGAGGAAACGCATTTGGGAATTCTGGACTTTCGATTCATACTTCGGAATGTTAGCAGTCGACCTTGTAAAGGGAGATGAGAGTTGAGACTCAAATTATGACATTATTCGATTTTAATGCATTTACTAGTCTATTCATCCAGTTTCAATTTAAAACTTACAACACAAGTTATTCTTCTACTTATTTTCGCGATATAAAAATGAGTCAAGCTGAGGTAAGTTTTCATTAAATATTTTGTATTTTTCTATTTATGAGCAGTTATCGGGAAAATAAACATTCGCACATATTTTCCGCTAGTCCATTTTTCATTTCGTAACCATACATAAACTTACATACCTCAAGAGAATAACGAAGGGAATAAGTGTCTGTGAATGTGAAGATCGCTGTCACAATTACAAGGCTCAAGGACAGGTAAGATTATTTTCAGTATTAAAACGCTGCGGTTACCAATCGCAACTGAACCGGGCGACCGCGAGGCGAGATGGGTAGATCAGATCCGTAAAACAGATAAATTGGTAGATAGCCATAAAAATGAGTTTTACTTGACGAACTTAAGTAATTCAAAATTAAATTTACCGATTTATATGGAAAGATTTAAATCTCACTAAATTTATGGAAGGGAAAACTGTGGTGTATTCTTTAGAAGTGAACAGAAAGACTTGGATAATAAAATACAGCGATGGAACTGATTCATACTTTTATTTGAAAATTAACAAAAATTGACTAGGTCCATAGTCTGATGATGTAGGATAATTCCCGAGGAAAAACGGACATGAAAAAAGTCTGACAGGACCAGAACTCGAACTTGGAATCTTCCGCTTTTCAGGCAGATGCTACGTATAACCAATTAAGTTATCGATCCAGAACAAATTCTCATAAAAATGAGAATTTGATAGGATATTTGGCCTTTGACTTTTCAGGAAAGGGCCTACTAATTCTTTTCTTCTTATCCGTTTTTTTTGGGAATTTTCCTAGGTGCACGCCTTTAAGCACAAAGTTACCTCTACCCTTTTCCTTGGGTCTGTGAAAGCGATAGCTTGTATTTCTTTTCTGAAAATGGTCAATATTTGTTCATCCGTTTGAATAATATCAGAAAGATTTCTATAAACTTCATCGGGATGGAATAAAGGATTTCGGCTTGATAGAGGAAGGAGAACCAACAGCCTCAGTAGCGCCCTAATCAACAAACTAATCTAATATCTTTATATGTTATCCTCAGCTTCGTAATCACATGGCAGTTAATTGTAGTTTCTTCGTTTGCGAACTTTCATATGCGTCTCTCCATAGTATAATATACCCCATCCTCGAGATAGGCCTTCTTTTTAGTTTTATTCAAGGGCATCCTTTATGGGAATCCTTTCCCTTCTCAACCATCCCTTTCTTTGTCTTTGGCTCGCTCTACATTTTTCCTCTCCTTTGTCTCTTTTGCTTCCCACAATTGCCACTTCACTCTCAAGTTTTATGTTCCCTTTTCCCTCATTATTTCGATCGCGCGATTTCCTTTCATTTTGACTTTTCTTTATTCCTCCCCCTTCCATTTCAGCCTCTATTCCCCCTCCTCCATTTGCCTTCCTTTAGCCTCTTTCCCCTCTCTCACGTCCTCATTCCTCTCTCGAACAGTCCGATCGGTCCACGGAAAATTCAGTCCCACGGCGATCCTCGGAGGAAGTCCGGGAGAAAGGGGTGTTGGAGTTAAGGATCAGAGGAGAGGGAGGGGACAAGATACCCTTTCTCTCGAGGACAAAACAACTCTCCGAGTCGTCTTCGCAAATTAAACGGAAGCGGTTTGGCAGATTCGCCAATTTCTTGCCGTCTGAATCCGACTAGCGAGCGGGAGATGCGTGGCCGAGGGTTGGGCTACGATGGAGAAGAGGGAATATTTTCACATTTCGTTACGCTTTTGTTTTTATTTCTATCCTTGGAAATTCCCCGCTGGAGTCTCGAAACCGGGAGGTTCTTTGCTGCCAGTTCGGACATCAATCACCATCTTATCCCCGACCCTCTTTCTGCGGAGGAATCTTTCTCCGTGTAGACGACCCCTTTCGATTTATTCGGCCCTTCTTCCTTTCCACATTTCCCTCTTCCCGCTGACGAGTGATATATCACCACCTATGGGAACAGCCACTGAACCAAGCCCTGGATTCCTTTTTCTCTTCGCATTGTCGTCTTTTGCGAAATCGAAGTGATTCGAAAATGTGTGCTTCCCTCAGCGATCTCCTCTCTACGGATATCCTTTCTACGCTGACTCTTCCCTCCTACCACTCCTTTTTTTTCCTTTATCAGTACGACGGAAATTTGAATCTGGTGACCACTTTCATGTATTTGCAATTTTAATATTCATTTAGTCATAATTGACCACACTTCGACCGGACTTTACCAAGCTTTCTCTTCTAATGGCGATTGAATCGCCGATAGAATTGTTGAAATCGTTCTTTTCAATTTCAATATTATTTATAATTAAATGAAAATTGTTTTCAAATGCATATCAATCATCTACATTACAAAATAAAATATCATAGCAAGTCGAATTTACATAATTCATTTAGGCACTGTTAAAATCCATCGTTGCCGTTATGATTGTTGTGCTATAATATTTTGAGTTGAACATTTTCAGAATTTAAAACACTTCCTTTAGATAAATAAGATAATTATCCAAACAGAGAGTGGATATTGTAAGTTTATAAATTCTAATTTCTGCTTTTTATTGATCGAAACTTTTACATTACTCGGATAATAATTTCTTCTTGTATTCACGAAAATGTATGGGATTAAATATAAATGTAGAGAATATGTTTTATTTTCGCGAATCGGAAGCAAATCGAATCGTATCGTACTTATCGATGATTTATATCAAGGGTTCAATTCATGACTTTCAATTGGCGTGCACTTTCAGTATATAAAACATGATAATAGCTTGATGAAGTCAATTGTTAACCTTTATATTGTTTAGTTTTCAGCAAACTTCCATGTAGTGTTTTAGAGATACTTAGCCAACCTCTAAATTTAAAACCAGCTGCTTTAGTTAATTTAAAAGTCGCTTCTCTAGTCTACATTTTATCCTTAGATGACACTAACCGATCACAAAAGAGTGCTCAGAATGTTTACCCAAAAAGAACCAAAGTGATAACTAATGAGACATTTGCCGGTTTTTTGTTTTGCAATTAAGTATTGGCGTGTTAGATAAGAAGAGTAAATTATGTGAACTCTGCAAAAAGAATTGTAAATGTGTAAAAAATAATGTTGCGTTTTCGCAACTTTGGCCGAAACTAGTCTTAAGTCTTGAAATTAGATGAGAAAAAAATATGTAAGTTTGGAAATAGACATAGGAAGATGCTCTATAGATATTATTCTTATAAGAGATATCGATAAAAAGATACCCTTCACAATTCCAAAGATAATTTGAGTTCAGGAACTTATTACCACGAGAGAGCTTCCGAGAAATCCGCGGTAAATTGAAAATAAATTCCTTGGATGTCATAACTGCATTAACTGAATCGCCCCGATTAAGGAGACGGTCGGGAACAGTTTGACAGCAAAGGACAGAAAAAATTCAAAAGTCGCGCGTGTTCAAAAGCGAAGATCGAAGGAAAAAATAGAGGAGAGTCCGATGCTTACCGTGAAATAGCGGCTTCATTGATATCGGAAGGAGAAAAAGTCAACGGCGGTGATTCCAGGAATGACGTGCGGTGGGCCTCGCGTGATGGGGCTTTGCCGACCTCTTTATTCCCAAAGCGATCATAGCGAGGCGCCGATAATCGATGAGCAACAGTCAGTTTGGGAGACGTCACCTTCAAGTCACCGCTTTTTTGTCGCCAACTTCTCACATCTTTGGCGGATTCCCAATGGATTTGCTCGGGAGAGTGGAAGGCGAAGATCGACCCGTAAGTTCGTGTCACGTCCAATATCGATTTTTTTACTTCGATAACATCAAAAAGAACCGATTAAAACCTCTTCTCCGCACCAATTCCGGGAAAAGTGGTTTCAGTGGAAGCGAAGGGGTCGTTGAATTATTCCCTTCCGTCTGTTGCACTTCCTTGGGTTGTTTCTTTCTATTTATCATAAAACAGGAGGTTGGAATCCCGAGGAAGTTTGTAGGAGTGTTCGTGGTTATCAACAAAAAACCACCAAGCATAGTTTTCATATATATGTGTTTACGCGTAATTTAGCATCATGCTCATCATCAAGATATAAAAACGTCATAACTTATGTTGATATTAATGCTGAAGCACGGAGAGTTTTTCCTAACTAATCGGTGTTTACACCCTCTGCCACACGTCGAAAGGCAGCTTGCAGGTTATTTATGTAGATAACAACTTCTCAAGGAAAAACAGACATGAAAAAAGTCTGACAGTACCAAGACTGGAACCTGGAATCTTCCAGGAAGATGCTTTAATCAAATAAGCTCAATCGAGCCAGAACACATTCTCCAGCCGTTTTAGGATACATGGAATTTTTCCTAGGTGCACTCCTACTCGTGCAAAGTTACCTCTACTTTTTTCCTTAAATAACAACTTCTTTAATGGAAACAGATAGATGATCCCACTTACCTCCATTTAATAACTAAGATATTTGAACAAACACACAATCATTCCTTAATCAGGAAATACCGATTAGCCGGAACTCGAACCAGGAACACTGGATTTAGAACGCTAGCACACAAATCACTCAATCCACACAGTATATAAATAGTACAAACATTGAATTTTAAATTATAAAATGTATTTTCGGCAGCAGCTAGGAAGGTTATAAGAGAGTATTAGCACGACGTTGTAGACACGCACGACACGGTAGACTTGCTTCTCGTCGACGACGTGAAAACACCAAGAATACATGCATGTGAGTTAGACCAGGATGAGATAAAATTTCGCGAATACGAATCGAGGTTTTCGAATATATTGGCTAACTGGTTACCGCTAAGCACCAGCTAAAACTTTATAAATTGCCGAAGACCAGATCCGAAAATAGGACGCACTCAAACCTGGATCCCTCACTTGCCGATAGGTTGTTTTACAAATGTAGGCCTTTTGGTTTTTTTATCTACATCATGTTTATTTCGTCTGTCATCGCTTGTCAATAGTTATTCTTATAACAGACTAAAGATTTGAGGGGGAATCTGTTGATGGTATCCCACTAACGATACGTTGATATTTCCATAGCAAGAATGAAATTGATTAATCATGAGAATAGCCTTCATTGTATCTAAAAATGTTTTGTATGGAGTAATCGTCTAAAAAATCTTAAAGAAAAACTATGTAATGCGACTTTTGGTATTTTCTCATCATGCAAGAAAATTCATTGTCTGAAGAAAATACATGTAACTTATAATATGTTGATTGATACGCATAACATGTTTCAATACTGATTTTCTCAATTTACTTCAACCTTTTCAATTCAACACTTTAAGAATTAACTTTATAAGTTATTTAGCAAAATCTACAGTATAGGCCATTGTTTCTCGTCGTTATTACGGTACATACCAGAGGACTCCATTGAGAAACTTAAAGCTTTAAAGAAATTTGCAGATAACTATAATATCTTCAGATGTTGCAGTTAAAGCTCGGTTATTTTCGGTATTAAGGGTTAGATGTAAGAAGAGACTTGTTAGTCTCAATCTCGCCCTGAATAAAGTCCTTTAATATTATTATTATTTTTAATTTTAGTAAATATATAACCAGTTTTCATCCATTTGGTGAATATTTTCTTTCAACTTTGCTAACTTCAGTTTCTAGAAATTGTAAAAGTGGCTGTGGCCAAGAGCATGTCGTGCAGTAGAAATATTATTTCATAACTCACGGTTTTTAATTCATGTTATTTTTTTATTGTAAACTGAACCTGTAACTAACTTCATTTAATAGCACCGTAAGAGCTCTCCGCGTGTTTGATAGTATGAAATATTATCGTAATAATTTGTAACAATGCATTATGCATTAGTCAAACAGAAGTGGAACTTTTTACTATAGATACATGTATTTACTAAGTAGTGTACCTATTCTATGAATAAACTCTTTCTTGTTGTTCTTCTTATAAGATTTACGATCTTCCACTATTGGTTTCAAATTCTTCACGCATAAGGTCAGTGATACGGAGGTCTTGCTGCCTTTTACTGAAAATAATGGGATAGTTGCTTTATTTAGTGAAAATTAAACTCAAAACACCAGAAATTAGATAATGGTGATAATGTAACAAACAGCTTCAAATGCAGTAGAGTTGCTATTGGAAGACAAATATTGTGATAGGAGGGAGATATTTGCAAATCTTTTGGAAATAATTAAAATAAGGAATATCTTATTCCCGCAGAAATGCTGCATAACTGGATAAAGTGAAAGTCATTTTAACCCATTAGTCAATCTTCTTTGCTGAAATAAAATTCCCTTATATCTTATTGAACCACCTTTAAAATTCAAAAAATAAAATAAGTATTTTACAATTATGAGAATTAACGGAGATGGTTTCGGCCTTTACTTGGTGGTAAATCATAACGAACTATGATTGGAAAAACTTTAATAAATACTATACCACACAATTGTGTATGTATATTTCGTATGTATGTGTATATTTCGGATTATCCTAAAACGAAAAACAAACAACACTTTCATGATCAAAATTTGGTGTTCAGTATTATTTGATGGTGAAATCTGCTGAACATTTAACATTTTTATATGTTTTAAAATAAATTATAACATATGTTATAATATATTCTTTTAATTCGAATTAATTATAATTTATAATTAATTTGAACTTAACTAGACGCTCCGTAAGCTGAATAGAATATTATATTGCCAAACTAAACATAATTAAAACTATTTTTGGCCTTGAGAAGGTTCAGACCGTTCAGTCATAATTCTAAGCATTTTTTCCGTCTCGTCATTAAATAAAAAAGATGGCACAACGACATAGAATAAATATATTTGGGCGTTAGAGTTCACCACGATAACCATTCTAAAAAGGAATTTCAATGGTTTTAAGTCATGATTTTATTGGTTACAAGTCATTGATCGCAAGAGTAACTTTGGTGAAATAAAATGTCAAATTTACAGGAATCGTCCTTTTTTATTATAAAAAATTATCTTGCGATACAGGTATTTACAAAATAAAGGGGTGTTGGAAATTCTCCAGGCTTATATAGATGAGTTTGACTAGTGTCAAGTAATACAAACATAAATCTGGGCAATTTTTCGTTCAACAAAATATCTAGCACAAAATAGGAATTATTTTACACGTACATTTACTATTTTCATCAAAAAGGAATCATACCAGCATTTACTAGAAAATATTAACACACATTGTTAATGATTTTTCCAAGTTTTATTCGAATAACTTAAATAAATAATGATTTATCCAGTAAAAGTCTTACTTAAATCACGTCTTAATTTCATTTTCACTTTCAATTCTGGAACTTGCATGTTAATAAATAGCCTTTATTAACAAAAATATTGTCTCACTGCAGAAAAATATTGAATACCGAAGTAACCATATTGGTTGTACGAAAACGTAAAATTTTCCAATAGAATCATAAATTTTTTTCTGACAAAATGCTATCGGCGCACGTTGATTTACACTCCGAAAATTCTAATGCTATACATACTTTAAAAGCAGTCTTTCTATTCCACAGTGGTACTTTCCTTTCTTAAGACACTCTTATGAAGTGCCTTTGTTGCTCATGTCATCAATTTATAAACATATATATAGTAAGGACAGTCTCGGAATTTTCATTCCCATACCACAAATTCATCACACGTTCAGTTCACTTTCCTTTTTATTTAGGATTGAGTTTGTTGTTGACAGAGCTACACCGAGGAACCAACTTCCTAATATCAGCCAAGGGTCCTCACAAATCAAATTTATTGAAATGAGAGATTCAAGTAATCGTTGCCTTTATAAAAAGATCGAAATATTTCTGGCATCGACCAAATATTTTGAGTAATATTATTAATCTTATACTTTAACAAGCTTCAATTGTGCTTAGTAGTCTTTTTTAATGAATATAGGAATTGATTTCAATTAAGCTAACGAAACAAGACCAAATACTATAAGAGGAGCTATGGCACTAATATGACTAACTCAGACGTAATAAAATGTGAAAAGATGTCTCCAAAAATTGATCGAGAGTCTCAAGTAAATAGATTCATAGCAGTAATAACGAAACCATTCAATAACATTTCTCGCAGGTATAGGATAGTTTCAACTTCAATGATTTTTCTTTCTTCGAAGAGTTTTCTACAGTCTCCACCGTAGGAAGCTGAATTCTGTGAAGATTACGTTCTCTCAGCGCAGCTCCGTTCGTCCATTTTTAAAAACTTATTGGTAGAACACATACGTCATTAGATATTAAATTATTACAGCCATGGATATAACACAATCATTCTTTTCCAAGGTCCACTGCAATCTCTACACTCACATCAGCAGGAAGCATTCACAGCTTGCATATTAGTATTTTTGTAATTTTATGTTATTGATACGAAACGTAATACTGTAAAGTATCTTATTATTAGCACAGAGATTAATGTGCTTAATGGAAGATTAAAAAGCCTGCCTCCCGTTTAATTTTAATGTTGCTATTACGGAAGATAAAACATATGCACTATCTACAGCGCGCAAATTCTATTGGCAGATGGCACCAATATAAGTCCGATCCATAATACTGTAGTCCAGCTGTAGTTAAGGATTTGTTGACAAACAGAATATTACAGAAACGCTGAAATATTTTCCGGAAATTGTTCCAAAAGTGAATCATGAGATGCCATTTTAGGTAGAAATATGATTTGAAACAAAGAAGAAGTATAATGTTTAAAATCCAAATGAAGTTTTCCCAGAAGTTTTCTAAAATATATTGAATGAATTAAACCTGCGTGCATAATTGTCTTTTAGAACAAAAACAAAATTTAGCAAACATTTGGTCCTCAGATGACGTTGGTACGCTGGCTCATCTATATTTTTTCATTTTTTATCGTTTACTGGAAAAAATAAATTATTTACAAACTATATCATAGTATTTCTAAACATAAGATTTGGGGACATTAAAGGAGCCTCCTTTATCCTTTGCAAAAAAATTTGTGACCCTGTATTTTTCAGGAAAGCAAAGCGCTGAGAAATTTCGCCTTCCGAAGTCCCTCACAGTAGCTGCCAGCTCCTGTGGCACTCGAGGCGAATGCTCTTCAAATTTAAATAGATTTCATGTAACACTTTTTACAGCAAATTAATACCATTTCCATTCACCGTATTTTCGTTTTAAATAATAATATCTAGTAATAATTTACTTAATCTTCGATTCCTCAGTTCCCTCTGAAAATAAGGTAATCACGTTTTCAGTCTCACGCGTGAGTCCTGCAGTTCAAATGTTACAATTGTTCACCTGCACTCAAAGTGGTAGCTTCAGAGGAAATACACCGCGAGTTGTGTGTCTAGAAACAAAAATCTGAAGCGTCCAGAGCTTATGTTTTAGGTCCTTTCACTAAACACAGCTCCTCCACACAGCGATAATCAGTCCGCACTTGAATGGCAATGCAAGCGTTGAAGTCCCCTTTAGAGGGCCGATAAACACCGGCCGCACTACATTCAAAGGCACGTGTACACAAGCTTTTTCGTCTTGCAGAGTTTACACTTGACCTCACAGCACCAGTGAAATGTACACGCACACCTTTCGACCACCACCGTCTCCGTCCACCGGTGACCTCGGCCACAGCACATGAGATCACAACCGTCTACATCCGAAGACGATATGTTGCAAGGTCGACCTCTGGTACCTTCACACAGAAAGAAAAGCATGATATCAGTGCAAGGAATTGCTTGAAATGAAATAAATATGATTTGGTGTGACTTCGTGGGAAGCCACGAAAGAGAATAGAGTTCGCAACTTTGTAGTTTCCACTAAATATACCTAAAATAAATTTGTAGAAACTACGAGGGTTTCTGATTATTCATATACTTTGTAGAAAAGAAAAGGTTGGTATCATCATATATTAGTTTAAATTATAAGAACTTAGAGAATTAATTTAAATGAAGAAACTTGTCTCCTCATTTTTGGTAATTTTATGACGAGAATATGAACTGCAAGCTAATGCGAAATTACTGTTTCAATATTTTTTTAAGTTGGAAGTTTTTCAGGTTATTGATATTAAGTTACTGGAATTCAGATACGTTAGATAATAGTGGAGTGGATGATATTCAATGAGCTTTCGGGATGTAGATTGTATGTGCAGACATTAAATATTTATTTTCTTGAAATTAACCATCTTTCCAGCACCATTATAACCATAGCCTTTTAGATGTCTCATTACCTGGTATCCCTAGTCGCGGATTCCTCTCGCAGAATCCGGGGGATGGCTCCAGATATACCAAATCCTTCCTTCCAGGTGGCTTATGCTCTGGCTTGTAAGGCTTCAGTTGGAAGGAATATCTTCCTCCAGAGAAACCACCCCCTCTGCCTCTCCTTCTACTGCTTCCAACCACTAGACTTCCGCGGCCCCTGTTTCTGCTTGCTCCATTTGCAGAGTTTCCTAAATGAAATAAAAAACGAATGTCTAGAAAAATTTTTCTCGTATATATGTTTCATAGAATATAATAATTTCATAATCAACCGAGAAGCGAATTATTTTTTTTAATTCAATTTTGTCAAGTAGCTGAGAAACGATAACCATCAAGTATGTGCCAAGTTGAGGAATGAAATTCGTATGCATACTGAGGCTAGATAACTAATCCAGTGATATATGAAGCAAATTAAAATGGTTAGTGGATACGATGGAAAAGTAAATTAATGCATATCTTACAATGATTTCAGCTTTTAAAGATAAAAAAAAACTAAAAAGAGTGACCGGGTTGGGATGTAAGCTGCAAAAAGCAAAAGGGATTATTTATAGTACAGTCAAAAGTTGCAGTTAATAATGAGGTATCACTTGGGAGTAACATGCTAGGATTGGTTTATGTGTGGTATTGGAGGAAAGCAGGGGGTGAAGCAAGAAGGCAACAAATACTCTTTCCATTCATTTGTACTACTCCCCTCGCCAGCTATTGGCCGTGTTTTAAACTCAATTGCATCGCGCCAGATGATTATAAATCTAGGATTTCTATGTGGTAAGATTGAAAACGGAGAAAAATTATTTAAAATTGCAACTATACGTACTGCTTTTGAAGAATCTCTCGTAAAGCGAATTGATAATCAGTTATTTAGTTATCGACATGGTAATTGAATTACTTTTCTTTTTCTCATCTTGAAGCATAAATAATAAAATTTTAAATTTAAGAGTAACCTCAGAAATGATCATCAACCTAATGTTAATAATGAATGTGATTTGTTACATGTTAATCTCAAAGCACAAATACTTCCTTTGGAAACATCGAGTTTGTGGATAAGAATTGCAATTCCTTGTTTCCATTTGGTCATAACTAATTCCAGTAAAGCAGGATAGCCATTCCGTGAAATTAATGTCAAGCGACCACCAATGCAAGAGATGAGAAGCGGAAAGGGAAAAACCGAAAAATGTATTAACAAAGATTTGCGCCGCCCTCACACCACGCAAGCAAGCGAAAATAAAAAAGGAATGATCTTTGTTTTACACTCTTAGGGATCGAAATATTGCAAAAGATAAAAATATACAATAAACACCGCTCAGACGGTAAGAGTAAACGTTACCTCCACTTCCGCCCCCCGACCCCTTGGTCCTCCTCCGCTGCCCCCCTCTCCCACCACCCCCGGTCCTCCCTCCGCCCCCTTTGGATGGCGCTGCCTTAGGGCGGGACGCCGACGGGGGCACCAGGGAAGAGCCGGCGGCGGCATCCGCGGGGGAGGAGGCGGCGGTGGAGGAGGGGATAGAGGAGGAGGAGGTGGTCGATGGGTGTTGGGTTGGGGTGGTGGACGGGGAGGGTGTTGGCGTCGGTGGTGTCGTGGAGGTGTCGTTGAAGGCCCCACCTCCGCCCCCTCCTCCTCCTCCTGGAGGTTGGTTGTTGTTCGCACCGTTGTTCTTTCCTTTGCGACCGCCCCCTGATCCCCCACCGCCCCCTCCGCCGCCGCCTCCGCGGAGCGAGCCCGAGTTGGACACGAGCACTCTTGAGGCGCCGTCGAATCGGTCTTTGAGTTGGTCGCCGACGACTCTGAACGGAGGAAGTCTCATCCAGCACGTCTTCACGGTACAGGAACCGCTCATCCCGTGGCACTTGCACTCCTGCCGCATCTCCGAGGACACGTGCTGTAGAGGAACAGAACTAATTAGGAATGTTTGGAATGGTGGATAAAGGCATCGATATCTCTGAATGTTATTGAGGTTTTATTAAAGCGTCTCAAGCAGAGTTGAAATTTCATTTCTCGAAAAATGTTAGCTTTAATTTATATTTTTAAATGGAAGTCGAGGCGTAACTGAAGACTGAACTGATTTGTTTAAATATGGATGGGAAAGACTAATGGAAAATCTCAAATTTTCCATCTACAAATCTTCGTAAGAAGAACAATGGAAAAAGATTTTATCATCATTCCATCCTTGAGGGCTAGCTAAAAATTTTCCTGCATCGTTTCTTGGTGAATTCGTGGATCTTGTCTTATAAAGCATTCATAATGCAATCATGGAAGATGCTTCAAAGCTTCAGAAAAAGTAGTTTCTTAAGGTCAACGGCATAATTGTCCTAGTACTTTTTCTATTTAAATATCCCATTTTATGCCATAGTTATACAAATAGATCAATGGACGAATCCTTTCGAGTATCTAACTTTAGTAAATATAAAATTAAATTAGTTAATGGGACATTGTGATGAGAGCACATCTGCATCTTTACTCACCGCTCTGCCTGCTTCGTTGTTATGAAGATTCATTTTCTCCCTCAAATGCCTTCCTTTTTCGCCGGCGTCCACGAACTCTCTGGAGAATTCGTAGCCGAACGCCAAGTTGTCCGAGCAGCCGCTCCACTCCCAGTCCCTCCGCACTCCGTTCGGCTGCCCTGCATTCTGCGTAGCAAGGGCTGCGGCCGCGGGCGATATCTTGCCCCTTCTGCCTCCGTAGTAAAGCATCTCTTGGCTCACCCCTGCGGCGGTATTTGGGCCGTTGCCCCCGCCCCTGTGTCCGTAATCACACGTGCAGGATTCAATGGAGCCTTCGCTGCAAGCTCTGGACACAGCGTGGGTGACCGCCGCGCTCGTGATAGCGTAGATAAACGCCGTCTCCCGGCACCCTGAAAATGATTGCAGAAATTGTTTATGATTACCAAGAAGTTACTCATTTTATTACCTTTCGCTTGCTAACTGTTAAGGAAGGTTACTAGTAATTATGTAAATTATTATATTAGATTGGTATTGTTGATATGTAACTAGTATTCTCTAAACAATATTATATTATGATTCGTCTGGCTATATTACTCACCTAACTTGTATAAATAAATTCTCGGTATATACGCCTGAATATCCAAATAATTGAAACTGAAGCATTTTATATGTTCATCAAACGATTTCTTTTCCGATAATCTACCTCAAATTATAATCTTTAAATGTTCAATTTCAACTATATCCCAGTGTATTTAGCAATTATCTCGTAAATAGAATGTCCATCTCTTTCGAATTAATTTGTGGCCAACTTAAAAATTCTTAAATAAAAATTGTTTCCTCATAATTTCCCACATGTTGCTGAAGAACATGGCAGTTTACGAACTAACATCTTGTAGATGCTGAATTGATAATTAATGTTAAAAATAAAATCTTTTTAATACCATAGCGTGCTAAAACAAATATATAAGTATTAGAATTTTTTGTGGTCTTAAATTAACAAAAGATATTTAACCTCTAGGTTGAGGGTTTAATGAGAACGATAGGAGCATGTTTCAGTGCCTTATGTTCACAAGGTATTTAGTATTAATATATTGAATTTCTTTCTATTCCAGTTGCAGCTTTTAAATAGATCTTGCAAAAATTGCTCTTATATTTTGGATCTGAATGGCCTGGAGTGTTTTTATATTGTAATTACAACTGTTAAATTGTCGACAAAGGGTAAAAGTGGGAGTTCCAGATCCGGATTGGATCTTAACTCAATCATAAAGCATCTTCTACACACGTGCCTCTAGGTTTTGTTCTGTGATTACAGCCACGATCCATAGAAAATCGAGCAAAATCCTTCCTCCTGAAGGTTCCTCGGAGAACTCATTCAGGAACTTATAAACAAAAAAGCAGACGATTGTAAACTATGGGCAATCCTACTTCCTGTCTCGCAGATGTTCGCGAGTGAATACTATTGTTAATCGTCCGAATGCAGGCACAGTAGGGGGCGTAACCCATCCATTCATGCGAAGCTTCTCCGCTGCCCTCATTATAGAGATTCGGAATCTATTTCATACGCATTGCGATTCCGATGAATCTCCGGGTGCTCGTCGGAAAAGCATCTCTGGGAAAATAAAGGGAGCGATTGAAGAATGTACAACCCTTTTCTTCGTCACCGCACCTCCTTTATTTGAATGGTAACCTTAAACCATCTTTTTTATATCTTTGAGAAGAGGGCTCGCAGCGGAAATAAAAACGGAAAATCTGTCGCAAGACCTTAAGGAGTCATTTACTAAATCGAAGAGGAAAAGCATTTACGAATAAGGGGGAGAAATTTCACCCATTTTTACAATCGTCACGTTCCCTTTCGAATTAGTTAATTAAAAAGAGGCCCCCCAATTTGCTTTGATGGCTGACCAAAATTATCTCCTCGGCTCCTAATTCATAAACACCGATAAACACATCAAAAGCGCAGTGGGAAGGACCATCATAAAGGCCGAGGACGAGAGAGGCCGGGAATACTTTCCATAATAATACGTCGATGATGGCGACGATTATGTAGGAGGAAGGCTCGGGTGAGAATAGCATGAGGAACAGAAAAGGAGGCTGACGGCCACTTAAAGGACGCTATACCATTAATCAAGAGTACCCGAATTGTATGAATATTCAATGGCCACCGGGTGAGGGCGAAATAAAGAAGACATGTTCATATGTCTACCGGTTGACCACCTCTCCCCTTCCATCCTTTTGGTCCTTTTCATCCCCAGCGGAAGGACACCCCCACCATCACACGTGACGACGTGCTTATGCCCAAGCCAGCGGGGCGCCTCCAGCCAAACGGACCGATACCGCGGAAGATTCCCTTGCTGTACGAATTCATTCGGTCTTTTCACTCCGGTTCTATCCAGCAGCACGTCCCGGATTTCGAGGGAGAGAGAATTTCGAAACAGGAACTGGATAGTGGATTACTGGGCAGTGGATACATAATGTTCTCTTACGAGCATTAAACCCCCATTGCTCTTCGTCAGCAGTTAGTTAGTTAACTGAAACATTCAGACAGCGTTCTCAAATTGAAATACAAAATAGAAATCCTATGACAAGCGATACAAGCAAAAGTGCACCAATTTTATCTTCGCTACAAGATGCAAGACTTCAAGGATCAAGGACAGTCCTATTTACACCACAAAATAACTCTATATTAGAAATTACGCTTATACTTAATAACATCATTCAAATTAAATTCAATTCTACTATTTGAAAGGAAATATGGCAACATATTTACGCTAAAATTATTTCATATCCCGTTAATTTTTTTAGGCTGCTAATTAGCTGGTACAAAACGCACTCTATAAATGTCAGCTTCAAATATTGAAATATTTAGATTGGATGGTTTTGTTAAATTATAAAATTAAAAAGTTCCCGAACACGATCAACGCCGCGCGCTTTCTTCACGACGTGGGAGGAACAAATTTTCCCGAGGTCAGAAGGCAAATTTTTTATGAGAAAGCATTGCAGCAATAGCTCACATGTCAAAGGAGCTTCCATTCCCAAGCGCACGCTCTCCCGTTGGCCGCTCGATTGAAGCGGAGCTATTAGTTAGAAGCAGCGTCTGGAAGATCGGAGCGATCCATCAAGGACAGGGCGGCGGGGGGCGCAGCGGGGGGCTCAATCGTTACTATCTGATAAGTAAATGGGCGAAGAATCGGAAGGAGAATCCGAAGGAGGGGACGAACGTGAATCCATCAAAAGAGAACGGGGGAATCGGTACAAAATTACCCACATGTTGATCTCGATACCGTCCTGACGTGAGGCGGAGGAGGGGGCGCTGCTGGCGATGACGTTTCTAAATAAGCTGAGGATTTCTTTCCGTACCAAGTTATACCAAGAAACCAATATATCGTGTTGCTATGGTAGCTTGTACGGAAGCATGATATGTCATTAGAGTTGTAATCAAGGAAAACTATTACCAAGACACTCAATTCTTTTAACATCCCAGGGAAATGGAAGGCCTAGACCACTGAGGCAAATATTTTTAGAGAAAAATGTAAAAAAGATGACTAAAAACGAGTAGAATGACCAATAAATTTGATCGATGTAATCTGACTGAGAAGAGGAAACTGGCCAGTGACAGCCTACGTCTTAAGTGTGCGATAAAATAAAAGTTTCTTATGAGTAAAAATTAGTTTTGGAGTATGGAAAGGAAATAAGAAAGGGAAAAGATGGAAAAGATCAGCGTCGCAGACTTGGCTGGCTTATTTCACAACTCATAAATTAATAGCCGAAATGTTCCTTCGCCAAATATTCCATCATTCTTTTCAAACAACACCAAAATGTGAACACTCCAGTTATTATTTTCCTTACATAAGTTCCGAAAGAAGGAAGTCCGAAGTAAGACGTAATGTGAGCGAGCCAGTCTGTGTTCCTCTGAGATATCCCCGTGAGATATGGTGCGACCCCAACAGCCCTCTGACACGACGAGCAAGAGAACCCGTGTAACTAAAAGCAGAAGATGGCTGTAAAGAGACCTCTCGTCTCTGCATGGGGAAAAATCGTTTCTTTCTTCCGATGCTTTTAGAGGGAGGAAAAACGGACCTGCGGAGAATAGAAGTTTTATGTAGGCAGATAAAGCGGAGCGACCAGTTCCGACTAAAGCCGCAGCACGAACAAGTAACCATGGTTTGACAGTTAAGTTATAGCTGAAAAACCAACGTGAAATCTTTATTAAATCGCGAAAGAAATTCCCTTGTTTAGTAATTAAATTGGCCACTCCAAGGATACTTTTAATCCAGGGTTGTGCAATCCCTTAGGCTGGAGGAGGCCACATCAGGAACTGTCCAGGAACAACTGCAATTCTACAACCTAACCTTTACATCTAACGATCCGTGACTATTTTTACGTAGAGGGCTTACACCAGAAATCTCAAATAAGAAATGAATATAAAAATAAATCATAAAACTGCACTAGCAAACAAATAAAAAGGCATCAAGAAAAATTTTTAGTCGAAAAAAGAGCGGTTTTAATAGGCAATTGCCCGGCGTTTTTGAACGATTGCTTTTATTTGATATTTGGATATCTTTTTTTAGAGTCCAATGCTTAGAAAATTTAGGATGATTATCGAACCGGTTTTAAATCTCCTGTCGACCGTACAATGATAAACCCTAAACTTGACGAACTTAGCAATGAAAGAGGCGACCACTATGAAAATGGAACTTTTTTTTGTCAAATTAAAAGTAACCTGACTTCGAAAACTTTATTTTAGCATCTTAGATATAAAATCCGTGCTAAAAGCCTCAGAAAACATTAACTCTGGTGTAAGTTTTAGATATTTGATACTTCTGAGAACTTCAGAGATTAGAACTATTTTCTACCGATTTCTAAGTGATATCAATCCAAAAATAGCATAACAAAATAGACTATCCCATTATTCCCATGTATACACAATATTCCAATCCAAAAGTATAAAATTAATAAATTACAGTAATACCTTGGTAAATTGCTATATACATCTTGGTTGCTACATACATCTTTCAGCATAATAGTTCCTGGTTGAACAGCTGTTTAACTCTCGCGTTTGAAGGCTCTTAATTGGTAAATAGAGAGTTCAACGTGGACCAAAGCCTTGGATGTAGGCGCACATGTTCAATGTGCACCTCACACTAATACAGTACATTTATATGTATACGTAAGTATGTGCTATTTTGTCTCGCTGTTAAGAAAAAACGTAAGAATATTGTGAGTTGCAATTGGGCTCTAGATAAGCTAAATCGTTAACTGTGGCTATAGATGAGCAAGAAAGGGAGAGAAGGATGAAATGAAATCGGTGAGAGCGCCCCTCCCTTTGGAAACATGGGTGCTTCGCGGAGACTTCCTCCGACAAACACGGTTTTGAGTCCCACGCCCGCCATTTAAGTCCCAAACTCGCTCAGGAAGAGCGAATGATGCGTGATAAGCTATTCCTTTCCGCCTCTTTTATTTGACTCTTGAGGGACATTCAGAATTTTCAAAACTCGTAGTCGAATTAGGAATCTTTCATCGTTTTTATTTCTCCTCATAAATTAAAATTGAAGGATAATCAATCCTTCCTCTTTCAAAGAAAATGTGAATATATTATGGTTGGGGTTCTACGTTGATTATCTCCGTATTTCTCGCCGTGATTTTTGCTGTGAGATGCTATTTTATCTTAAATACATTAAGATACCTTGCGTTTTAGTCTTGCGAGAAAGTATACTTTGAGAAATCTCACTGCTAGTTAGGTTATATCTTGAAAATTGGGTTGCGATCTGCTGGATTCTTCAAGGGAGGATTTTTCATACACGTAGCTTTGCGTTTTTCCACATAGCCCTCAGAATATATTTTTGGTGATGTCATCTTCTACAATGAAATCTGACTCAGTTTCTTTATTCCTTTTCTCCTTAGTATTTGAATACTACAAATCATCTCTCTTTTAATGGGATAATGCATGAGCTCGAATTCAATAACCATTAAGTGGATACGTTGTTTATAACCACAACATTTTACAAAATTTCCGTTTAATGTATTAAAATTCTCGCTCCAATTCTCTGTCAATGCTTCACGGCATAAACAAGTATCTTGAATCAGTTTACTTTTTTGTTACGCTTATCTCAATTTCGTAGGACCATTACTTCTAATTGAATATTGAAAACGCAACTACAGACCTACTTCTGTTACCTACGCCTTTCATTAGAATCTGACGTAAAAGTCAATTCGGTTTTTTACTTGTACGTTTCCTTTGGTCATTTCCTTCCTTATCGCTTGTACCTCCACTGACGTCTTCCTGTTATCTCAGACGATCTGAAGCCACCCCGGATGCAACCACTACCACCCACACATTGCGACAGAAAGGATAGACCTTCTTTTTCCTGAGTGATGGGAGCCGCATTTCTGTCTCATGCCTCTCACAATGGCTGAAGCAGAGCGGACTATCGCAACAGCAATGCCAATTGATATATTTAGAGTAGAAGAGATCTTCACACGAATATCAATAAAACATGTTTCGTAACAATGTTCCAGTTCCCACATAATTACTAATCAAGGTTTCATCTAATAAAAACCAAATGCCGCACATCAATCAGGTATTGGGAATGAAACTAGCGAGAGATTAGCACGGAAAACAGCCTCTCAGTTCTTGATAGTCTACAATTTGACTAGGCTAAGTTAACAGGTAGTCTTGGGCAATCAAAGACTAATGCAAGAAGAGGAAAAGTATTAAAGGCAGATGTATTAAAGACGATTCCGGCATCTAGAGTTTGTCATCAAGCGTAGAATAGTTTAAGATTTCTTGGTTTAGAAAAATGATGATACGGAAGACGATAATATTACAGAGGTAGATTAGATAAGAAAGGTAATTGCAGCTTTAAACTCATGCTAGAGCTTAAGTTATCTGGGGCTATACCAGACAAAAGATAATTGGCTGATAAATTCTAAAGGAGATTCTTTTGTAATGCGACAATTGCACGCTTTTGCTCGAGTCAGTGATTCATATGGAATTAAGGACGCCTGTTCAAGCAGATGAGCATATTCAATATCTAATATATCAGTAAACTTCATTGCTGTAGAATATTCATGATTCAAAATAAATTCAAAAATCCTAATTCAAAATATCAGAATGAGATATATCGACAAATCTTGACCTATTGCGTTGAATTTATGCGCACTTATGAATTACTTCTCAATTCATTGGTCACAAGAATTACATGCGGAGGGGATTATGCTCCTTGCATAACCTAAATTTCTAATTTCTCCTCATTCTTTGAGGATAGGGATACCGTATTGTTAGCAGGTGTCCTTGGGCACGCTGCTCCGTAGATTTAAAACGGGTGCTTCTATCTCCGGTCAAAAGAGACGAGAATACACTCACAAGTTCCGTTTTTCTTTTTCTGAAAAGGTGGAAGCCGTGTCCACATGATCACTTGCCAACCACCCGCAGTTAAAACGTATTTCATTAAGAATCTCTCTTTCAGGGAGCATCTTTTAAAGTGACCGTGAGGCAGAGGTGAGACGGAGAAGGGACAATGGGCTGTGTTAAGAGAAGGGACGGCGATGGGGTGGGGCGGCCGGTCGACAGTGGTGTGTCCACCCTCATTCGGAAAGACTGGGGAGGGAGCTGACCACTTCCATAGCCTCATGAACACAGTATTCTTTGCAAAACCAACTCGTCTGTTTACAAGAAATAAAAACGTAATCTCTGAATTGTAAATCTTTATCATCCGGGGCATCCTTCATAACATGAATCCTTCAGATTGAGTTTGATACCCCCTTTAATTCGATAGTATGTGTATAAAAATGCATCTGGATGATTTGGATAAAATGGCAACCACAAGGAAAATTTTGAGTTTTAATCCTAATAAGAAAACGGAATAAATAAGGTCGCATGTCGTATTTTACACAAAATAATTATATATAGATCAGAATTATGTTGTGGTAATTATTAAGTATATTTCGTTTCCTTTCATATGCTTGCGGGTCGTTTATAATTTTCAGATTCCATTTTCCATAATCGAGAAAAAAACTACAAGACAAGTCCTAAGACGAAGTTCGTTGCAATAAATTCATTCGGAAGAGTATCAATGGAAATTTTATCTTCAAATCCTGCCTGAAACTCCGAAATGAATACCTTTATATTGCTCCAAATCTTATGAGATTTGAAATCATTATACTTTCTAGATTAATTTCTTAGATGCGAATTAAATGTATTCACCCATGTTTAATCATCCCTTCATTAATTATATTGCTCCGAGGGCCTTTTTATACCCTTCTGTTATATTAGCTTTGAAGACTCTGTAAATGTGTAAATCACCTTACTGCACCCTTGAGACACTTTTAGTCCCTAGATTTACAAAGACCGTCGAACGTGAAGACATGCGTGCTTAGATTTTAGATCAGTTTCCGGGAACCAGATCCCTTTCCTGCTACCGATTCTACGCCCTCAGTAGCACTTCTTGATTGTAGGTGTGCAACCCCTAGCCAAGGCTGGAGAAGACTATTGACGTAACTTACCAAAACCCACGCCCACTACCCGCTTCAATAGCCAGCGTATGTCTCGGACTCCCGCTACCTACGGTCGCGTAGCGGGCGAATGTCGAACAAAACGCCTCCATAAACAACTGCCGACTTGCATCCGTAAGACTTTCACATTACCGATTCCGAGGAAGGGACAGTGGTCCTCTTTCCTCACCTCTAATATTTATGACCCAACGCCAATTTGCAGTTAGGCTGTTTTTTTTCGGCGCGCGCGAGGCTGCTATTGTGCTGTCCGGAAAGTCGTGTCCTATTGTCCACAACTTCACCACGGACATTTGTAATCAGATAAAGAAATGTCGTATATCAGCTAATTCTGGGAATCAGTTTACAGCTTCATTGAACAGGGTTTCATCTACATCTTCATAATGCTTTAGAAGTAACAGAGTAGCCAAGTGGTGCGAAACGCCATGTTTTTCCTAACTCGGAACTCTATTGTTTTCTGTTATGGGGCCTGTAAGTAGAGATCTGTTGTTCCTCATACTTCTGTTTCTTGCATCAACATCTCTTAAGATCCTAATTCTCCGAAATTCCACTAAGAATATGGCTTTTTAATTTCTTCAGAAATGAAATCGAACTTTATTATTTAATACCCATCATATTGAACATTTCAACTTCTATTTGATATCAATTGATTTGATCAAAACTAGTTCCTTGAGTCGTGACACTTGAAATAGTATAAGAAAAAATTCGATTTCAGCTAGCCTTGAAAATATTCCTTAGACTATTTAATATGTAACAACAAAGTAATAAAGATGGAATCAGATATATATTTACATACATTCCCTGCGAGTCATCATTTGCGTGTGTAACTGCAAATATTTAAACAATTGACCTCCCATTAACTTGATTATTCAACGCCCATTTTGGCTGTGGGGGCGTTATAACACCCGCAGCCACCTCTGGCTACGCCACTATATAATCAATGGCTTTAAGATAGGGATTCATTTGATGCATAGCATCCGTGTCCCGTGTTCGAGGGACCCCAATTTAGTAGTAGTAGTAGTATTGTTAAAAGTGCTTCGACAGCTAAGGTCACTTCGCACATGAGCTCCCACCGGGAATCGAACCCGGGACCGTTTTCACCAAGGGCGAACGCGTTGCCCACTTGGCTATCTGGGAACCCACCCCAATTTACGAAGGTAGCTTTCTTATTTCGCATAACTTTCTTATTTTGGTAAACAATATATCTGTAAGATAACTTGTTCAGTCTATTTTTTTTTCTTTACTAATAAAGATACTTATTAGGGTGGGGATGGCTCTAGGATAGACAAGCGGGGTTTTCCTCTGGTGAAAACGGTCCCGGATTCGATGCCCGGTGGGGGCCCGTTGTACAAACATCATCCGCAAAATCAGCATCCGTTGTGCAAACTCATCAGTCGAAGAACTTTTAAAGTTACTACTAAAACCCAAGAAGTCATTCGCACCCGGGTCCCCTCTAGAAGATGACTGGCCTTGGTGCTTAGTTATGACGTTATTCACGAATAGCATGGCTGTGAAAAAAGGAAACGCTATGATCGCAAACCAGAAAAGGACACTTCGAGTTGAAAAGCTGTTAATAGTAAGAAACAAAGACGGATGCCTATTCTGCAGTTTCACACAGCACCAGTGGCCTCTGTCACGAGAGCACTCGAGATCGCTGGGGGAGGGGAAAGGGCGTGAGTGGAAAGGGCGTGAGGTATGTCCGAAATGAGGCAAATGAGCGACAGGAGATTATGAGCCAGAGAACGAGGGTTTCCTCTTTGACCGAGACTATTGACTCTCTTCATAATGATACCGCGTTTCTCTCTAGGGTCGCTTTTTAGGGAAGCACATTAGACGTGAGATTTAAGCAGAATAATGAGCCTTAATCCGTGAAGGGTTTTTTTTCCAGCGGTTTAATTTAGTCCCGACAGTAAAGAGTGGTTTTCAGAAGGAACACCTTTTCGAGTTATTTTTCGCTGCTGTGCTTTCGTTTAATAAGGCAAGATTGAAACTGTAAAGGGCATAGTTTACAGTCTCTTTCTGAGGAGCGGTCTTCCAACTAAGTCCTGCCCCGAAAACATGGAAATTAAAGGTGAAGGATTACTGCTAATTAACACGGACCAAGTTGACTTTATTTGCTTTATTTCAAGAAGCTGAGAAAGTTTTAATAATATATTTACACGACTGCCGAGTAAAACTTGTTACTCAAAGATTCTTAACTTTGTTTGATCTATCTTTGAAAATTAGTGGTATTTTAAAGGTTTGATAACTAGGTGACATTTTTGCTTATTGAAAGATACATTATGATATTTTAACTTTATGTTTCACTTACTCTTATGAAGAAAATCATTCAGTGTGATCGTTACACTGGCTGCCTTTTAAGATTAAAGTTTATTCCACCTGTCGGATGTTATGGAGGAAAAAACCTCACTAGATTTACATAATTTTCGCAAATAATAAACTGAAATAGTCCGTTCCACTATAATACCGGATATATTTTTAGTGTATGTATAAATGAAGTAGAGGGACATGGTAATGCTTGGTATATTGTCCCCCTAAATGGGAATGTCACTTTTCTGTATTCTATTCCACGGATTGAAAAAGGCTAAAAAAAATACGAAATGAATGTCTAGGACATTGTTACACGTCAGCTACTTGGGTCTCTTATGGAGAGGAATCGTTGGAGACACGGAGGCCCCAGTAATAAACAGCGACCCTTTGTCTGCAACCCGCAGGTAACCGCCCTCCTCACTATGGACGTGCGCACTCACCTGTCTATTGAGCAGGGTGGCCATCCGCCCTCTGCAAGGGAGGTTTGACCATGGACCCTAGTCATACCGTTCGTCACACTTGTTCTTCGCTGGTGTTAACATTCTCCAGCTCCTCGGCACCAACTGGCCCGCCCACTTCTTACACCAAATTTTAGAAATCTTTTCACCCGTGTGACTGACTCTGCCCTTTCATTTCCCTTCCGGTCACATTTCTTTTACCTGTGCGGAGCCCTACCTTTCGTCCGAATATAGGTGTTCTTCGATTCTCTCAATGGACATTCGCATTATGGCACGAGTTAAAGTTTGGACAGAGCGTGACGGGACAGCAAGGGAAAATGTATTGCTTACGATTCCCCAGTGACGTTTTTGTTTAATCTCCTCTATTCTCCCTCAGAGTTTATTCACCGGATGAAAGGGATAGCTATGAAAAGGCGTCTTAAAGACTGGTTTCCAGATGGAAATGTGTTTGGCTAGTTGATTCTTGATGGCTTGAGTTTTTGGCGCGACAGTTGAAATCGTTACGTAAAACTTCGCTCGAGTAAGAACCTTATATTTCCGGCGTGAAATTTAATTCGTGAACAATTGTAAAATGTAAGAAATTTTTGTTTTCCAATGTTCGTGAATGATGGGATCTAGGGTGACAAATATGGCGATTTAAATATCTTATTGTGGGATATATTAGAGTAAGATAGACGTAGTCAAATAAATACTCATATTTTAGCTCAAGCGATACACATTTGAGCGTTGAGTTAGAAATTGAATGGTATTTAATGTAACACGAAAATCTCCGAAATTGCTGTAGGGAGATTTTGCGTATAGAGCTAAGTAAGGTCAGCCACTATGACCAAAAAGACATCGGTATTGACCCCTTTTCTTTTGAAACATCCTGCTTTTTCTGCTACAACAAATAGTGCTTGATGACTCTCATTGAACATATCAACAAGACGTTCTACGGAAGCTAAGCATCGACAGCATCGATTCTTCGTTGGTGATAGTGACTCTCCTGCAATCCATCATCCTTAGATGAGGGTTACTTCTTAAATAGTCCTTCAGGATGTGTTAACATGTCATTTCATAAGTGACGGCCTATTAGTCCCGTGGGTGTAATCCTTCAGGATGGGGATACGTTCGTGGTCACACAACGGTTAATCGGAGAAAAGCTCCAAAAACCAAATATTCTTTTGCAAAAGAAAGTTTTCGGAAAATTCCTTTTAGTTTTACTTCTACAGGAGGAATGCGAAGTTGTAACCGCAGAAGTGCCGGCATTATGCCAATTTTGAACTCCCCTTCTATAAAATACCAATGTTAATACATAAAGAGCGGTATGAGTGCTTTAGATGGAATAAATGCTTGCATGAGGGATGTCAAGCACGACTGGCTACGCTGTTCTATACACCAGTTTAGATTATTCAACATATTTTATGAATAAAATAGAATATTTAAGTTTAACTCTGTTTAAGCTTAGAATACCACATTTTTATTATATGTGTGCAATTATGCTCGCAAATGGATGTAAAGGTAATATAATTTTACCTACCGTGAATGTATATTTCCTCTTTGCAGGTAAACTTTATATTCATAACATAATCAAGAATATGTATTTGTATCTTGTTATATGTTCTTTTTAACCTCCAATTTATCGTGAACAGGAACCTTCAACCTCTTTAATCAAACCCCATATACACAAAATCATTTTATAAAAAAATAAAATTTTCAAATATGTAGTGCGAGTTTATCAAGGCTGCAAACGAAAACACCTTAGTAGCGAATGGTGTAATTTATTCAAATCATCTCTTGCTACTGCCTTGAGTCAATGCAGTTATATATTTCTGTCCGTGAACCATTCATTCCTTTCTCATAGTCAAACGATCGAAAATCACCTTCGGACCATATTACTCACTTCTCTAGGAAGCATACAAATATAACAGCAAAAAAAGTCTTTATGAACTTTTGATAATCCTCTCGACTACCTTTTTTGACGATTAAAAAGAAATTATGTGCTCAGAAAATAATTCCAGCGAAAGAGATTCTTATGATAATTTATACGACCAACAGGAAAAATTTATGTGCGGCACAAATCTCCCCAGCATTTATTAATGCCGAAGTCTTTCTTCTCGATGTTATTTATATCCTTAAACACAACTTAATTATAATCTAAATATCTTTTACGGGCCATAACGCAAATGAAATATAATTTGAGCGTTCGTTACTTCTCCACCGTTTTTTCGAACACTTCACCTCGCCCTTTATGTTAGTCTTCTCCCAATCACTCCTCGATTCTAACACCATACACGCATACGTGCTGGAATACATACATTTACGTAAACAGCCCCCTTCTTCCGACTCCTCCCTTCTTTCTCGTTCCGGCCTGTCTCCCCGGGAAACCGGGAGAAGAAAATATATAGCTTAAAGTCGCAATGGGGGGCAAAAGCGAAGGAAGGCAAGAGAGAGAGAAAGAAGCATAAGGATGACGTAGGGAGGAAAAGAAAATGCCTTGGACCACCCGTGCTTGGATGAAGGAGGGAAGAGGTGAAAAGAGGGAGGGGTTGCCGAGGAAGATGAAGAAAATGTTATGGGTCGCTCCTGCCTTGGGGATCGGTGTCGGCGGCCCACAATGACTCTCGTACCCTGCGGCCACGTCCCACCGACCCTTTTGTTTCATTTCGTGTCGGAGCAATTTTTCTTTCGGAGCTGCGGTGATATTGAGTTATTAAATGTGTTCCGTCGTCCAAGAGAACTTTTGCCGTTTCTTGCGAAAGGTTTCATATGTACGTATTTATTGGATATAAGAGGAAGAATCCGCGAGGGAATGAATTTATAAATTTCTGTCTGAACGGAAAATATGCTAATGTGCTTGTATCGTCATTCCTGTAATCACGCACTTCATCCTCATAAAGCCCCTGTGTCGAGTCACTGAATAAGCTTTTGGAGACCAGGCAGTTTGAATAGCTAATTTTGAAAAGTCATTTTGGAAATTTTTGTTGACCTTTTAAATTGACGTTTCCTTTACAATAAGGGTGCTAGGAATCTCAACCTAAAACAGCCGTCGGAAAACTGGGGCCATTAGGATACATGCGGTTAATTAAGGCGTTCGATGTTTTCCGTCACTTTCTGAAAAAATTGTGCACTTTTTTTCCATGTCAGTCATTTCTTCGAGTGAAATAAAATGGAAAATATTTTGTAAAGCTGTACTTTACGATTAAATTCATACTCCTCTGTACAATTTTGAAATTTAATTATTTTAGTATAGGCAAAATGCGCCTGAAGGGCGACCTGATGATTTGGAGCTTCATGGCTTCATATGCGGCTTAAGGTATCAGCAGCCTTCTGATGAAAAGGTACCCTGACAAAAACCATGATACCTAGAGATCTGGAATCCCATTTCATTTGCGGCCCACCTATGCGGCCCAAATGCGACATCCAGCACAGCGAGAGCCAATGAATCGGAAATAATGATTCGGGTGAGAGGCAAAGACAGTGAGTCGGTGGATAAAGCCGACCGTGACCTTATGACCGCCCTCAGTCGACAGGAATGAAGACGGAGATGGAGTTTATGCGTCCTTGGAGGATGTGAGAAGAGGGTCTCCGTGCGAGGTGAGGACAGACAGACAAGAGGAGAAGGAAGAGTCGAGATACCAAAAAAAGATGGGAAACTTATGAGTGTGCACGAGAAAAGAGCTACACGAATTTTATTTATTTTCATTTCTTTCTTCCTGTAGGAGCCGGTGGTCGGAAGCTGGCTCTCGTGGGAGGGGGACACAAAAAAATAAGTCGGAGGTCCCACAGGGAGAGGGACTTTTACATGATGTAGGCGAAGGGCCACCAAGAAAGGAGAGGAATGAGAAAGGTCGGTGGGGCGAGGACAGATTATGGCGTAAATGCACTCGGCACCTTTTCTCCCAACACAGATGAGGGAAAACCGCACCTACCGGGCCATTTTTTCCTTTCCCTCCTTCTCTGTCGTTTCCTATTCTCTTCGCTCCCTATTTCTTCCTCCTCTTCTTCCCCTTCCGATTTCAATGGCTTTTGGTAGCCACCGAGACCTCCCACCTTTAAAGACCTCGCGGTGAAAAATTACTTTTTTCGACAACCCACCGCACACCTCTTCCTTGAAGACCCTTGTGCCATTCTAACGGCGCCCTTTGCTCCAACGTCTTCTCCTCATATTTCTTTCGCTTACCTCTTTCGTTCCTTCTTTCGCCTCCTACTTTCCGCTACCTCCCGATTTAAATTGGCGTCCCTCTAAACCTATCAAAGAAAGTGGGAGCGATTCCGTGTCAAACGAATGTCCCCTTTCCCTCTCGGAAACGGGATAAGGAAAGCCTCTGTGTAATTGGCGCAGTGCCTTCTGCTCTCTAATTTTGGGCGATCCAATTTAAGGGACATCTGTATCAGTCCAGAGAGGCACTCATTAAGCGGAGAGAAAATAGAACTGTTGTTATCCGGCATTATCTTCCTTTTTCTCGAGCGATGGTTTACCACATTTCTAAATGGAGGTTGAGTGCCATAACAAATCTCTTCTTTCCCATTTCGAGTTCCGGTAACCCTTACAATTTTTCTTAGCATAAAACCTTCGGCGGTCAATAATGCGAATATTTCTGAATCAAATTCAATTTGTTTTGGAAGTTGCTTAGTAAAGGCCATTCGAATACTAAATAATTTCTTTGATTACGATAATTCTTCCTTTGAATATTTGTTTTGAAGGGCTAATTTTTGTAGAGAAATCGTTCAGTTCAATTAAAGACTGGTCATTTCCCCCAGACTGATACATTTTCTTTTTAATGCAGAGCAGGTGGAAAGATTTTATCACTTTCCTTGGGGCTTACCTTTAATTAAAGGAAGCCAGAGCAGTCTGTGCGAACCTGAAGGCGAAGTGTAACTTCAGAAATATTTTCGACACATTTATGCAATTGGAGTTCCTCTGTAAGTTGAAAACGTCTTTCCGTTGCCGTATGTATCGAGGAAATCATACGCGCAAGGGATTTCTCTATTCCGCTATTTTTAAGCGGAATTAACGTTTTAAAAATAAATTGTGTGAATTAAAATTCTATTCTTCTAAGTAATAAGAGATTTCTAGGAGTCTGATCCCTGTTTGGCATCCTCGCACATAACTTATAATCAAATCACATACGTAATCAAGTAAATTAATTTTATCTCTGCGAAAAATTTTTATAGCAGATTGTTACGCGACATTTATTCAGTATGGAAAATGAATGATATTTCTCGCTAGAGAATAATTTTTCGATGCCTTAAAAGGTAAATGGAGGCAGAGAAAGAGAGTTTCTGGAGCCATTTTCCAAAGTGATCTTTGAAGTGCGTACGCGTGCTATTCTCTCGCTTTGTTTCACGCGGCGAAGGAGAGTTGGCTCCACGGGTGGTCAAATAGAGCGGTAGTAATAGCGAGTCGAATGTGGTCGCCGGCGTGGGTGGCCCCGCATTCGACGCCGGCGTGGGAATGGAGCTCCGGGGGGCGACCGCAAGATATGACCACGAAAACCATTCAACGACGTGTGATCTTTTTTTTAGCGGCGGAGGTAATAACACCCACGCGATCCGTCTACCTCAACTTTATACCGCAAAAACAAGAAAAAAGCGCGAAAGCGAATGGGGACATCTTGATAAGTCTATTACGTCCATATTTGTGGTTTTGTGGTCCCTGTGGATCTTCGACAGAAGAGTTACGGAGATTGATCGAGCACGGTTCCTTGCTTCCGTATACTTTAAGACATCTGCTCCAGTTTTTTGAACGGTTAGAGGTTTCCGCAAGTTATCAGAGCCAGAGTTATTCCGAATGTGATTACAGCGAGACGGATGTGAATGATCTTGGATCCAAAGCGCGGTAATGGCGAGAATTAGAGATGCAAGTTATTCCAATCTAATGAGACTACCCACCGCATTTTATTTGCTTAGAATCATAAAGGCAGCAATAATGTCAATTCACCTTATAATTAGACATTCCTTTTTAAATTACGAGGAGTTCGTTGGCAATAGTAATTAGGTTTCAACGACATCGAGATTGTTTTTTAATTCATCCAATAAAGATAAAATGTCCTGATGCAGACAAAGTAGACACGGCGTATAAAGACAAAACAAAGAAAATGATAGTATTTAGAATTATTTTAATTAAGAAAAATTCGAAGAAATGTCTCTGGTACATTTCAAACAAGAAAAGGTGTGTGAACCTTCCTTACAGTAATCTATATTTTTGAATTTAAAGGGAGCGGATTTCGAAGGAGCTGTCTTTAAAGGGATAAAAAAGTATGCCGTCAAGTGAGACAGACTCAACATAAAATTATTCTTAATTAAATATTTCATTGTATTAAGTAACTATTTCCATTACTTGTGAATTAAACGTTCATGAAACTGAGCGCCTTTTAAGCATCGCCAAATGAGAAGAGAATCAAAAATTCCTCTCTTATTTGACGCATGAAATATTCACAGAGGAAGCTTTAAGGATTGGATAAAACTCTTCCACCTTAATTCAGAGTAAACTCAACATACTCGAGATTTAGAATTAATTCCAGTTCTCCTGAGCGAAGCAAATGAAACTTATGCGTATCTCTGTCTGCATTTCCCTATTTTCTATGTTCTTCGCGGCGACCTTCTTAAATGGTGAGCACCTGCGAAGGGAAGGGATGAGGCGAAGGGGGAGGCTCCGGAGGAACACAGCCACACGCATTCACCTCTCGACCTCATGCTTCCATTCTCATCTTGCGACGGCGATAAATTACGTCCACCCGCTCTCCCTCCGCTCTTTGCAATGCTTTTTGTTCTTATCCTATGAAAAATTCGTTATTTTTATTCGCTCCAGACCAAGAGCAGACCTCAACGCTATCTTATCTCCTCTCCTTTCCACTGGTTTCTATCTTCTTGCAAATAAAGAAAGGAATGCTCTCTGCACAGCCACCTCCTCGTCAGTAAACAATCTTCCATCGTATATTTCCAAGGGGATCTCGAAGCAAAAGATTTCA
The DNA here is from genome assembly GCA_000376725.2 of Ladona fulva. NCBI lineage: Eukaryota > Metazoa > Arthropoda > Insecta > Odonata > Libellulidae > Ladona > Ladona fulva. Next base: position 97,958 of record KZ308782.1, read on the forward strand.
TTGATGATTGCTGATGGAATGTAGCATAGGATGTGTCCATTATTTATGCGATGGAAAGTTTCTCACTTGAAAGATGTTTCTTTCGTTAAAACGGCGAATCCGAGGGATTCGAGATAGCTGAGATGTTAAGGCGCCCATTTAGTGCTATTTTGCCGTTTAACACTCCCGAATCCCATGCACGGCGTGCGACAGAGTTGGAAAATAAATTGACGAAAGAACATTTGGGTTCGGTCCTTGTATGGAGCCGAAATCAGCGATTTGAACGACTGCTCTTACTGTTTGCTGTCTATTGACCATGGATTGCTGATGATTTTCATGTACTCCCATGTGATCATGAGATTGCATATGAAAATTGCTAGAACAAAAGTTTTTGTGGTTTTGTGTTGTGATGTTTTGTGTTGTACGGATAGTTCTTTAACAGAATTATGGAATTTTCCAATAAAGTTCGGCAAAAAATTCCACGGCAGCTCTCCTAATTGTCCGGAATTTATGCTAATTCAGCCACTATTTGTGTTCAAATTGACTTTAAAACGTATGTTGAATGAGAAAATGAAAAGAAAAGGAAATGAAACATATTCCTTAAAGCCCCAACAAACCGATTGTCTAAAATTCGTTTAAAAAACCTATTGTGCTCAAATTTAAGAGCTAAATCTTGATCTAACCTATCTGTTGAATTCGCTAAATTTGTAAGAGTCTTTGTTGAACCCCATTGCAATCTAGACGAAGGGAGGAAATGCATCCCTGGTAATCGATTACTTTGCCCTAAGGGAAGTCTCAAATCAATCTCAATGTGTCGAAAGGAAAGACAAAATTAATTAAGAGGTCAGGAAAGCGAGAATAGTCCAAACAGTAATAGAGACAAAGGGGATTTGAAGGGAGCATATTAACGATCACTGCCCCGCCCACGACACCCGAGAGAAAGGATGATCTCAGGCCTCCGAACCATAAGGCAAATCATTCCAGTCCGCCCTTAATTCTTGCTTTTTTTCGACACAGTCCCTTCCCATTCCCACTCAGTCACTTCCAACGTACACGCATTTATCCCTCGGCTGGATTCCTGTGGCCCGGCTGTAAAAATACCGCCAGGAGATGTTAGAAGGTAAAGGCATGTCTTAAGATAGTTGGGTCTGGATGGAGGATCGACTGCTGGGATGGCAGAAGGCCATAGCGACCTCTAAGCATTCCTAATTAGCGCATGTGACCTTGGGTGAATGTGTGGCTGACGTGGAGACTTTGATGGCGAAGGCCCTTCTTCCACTTTTTTTCTGTCTTTTGAGAAGAGATTTGGGAGGAATGACGGTGGAGTTAATGGAGAGGAGTGGTGACGCATGCTTCTTAGTCAACCTGTGAGGCAAATGGGAACTATCAGATCGTGTGAATTATTGCGGAGGTTATTTAGATTTCCTGGAAGGCTTTCGGAGGCGAGGAAATAAATGCCGTGGGTATATGACATCGAGAGAATGAATAAAGCCCGACCATAACTCCGCTAATGAAAGCCTTAATTTTCAATTCCAAAAACTGGTGACGAGGCAGAATGTCTCCTCGGCCGTCAGTTATGAATTCATAGAGCCGAGGGTCAGCTAAAATTATATCTTAGCATTCGAATAAATTTCGACGGGTGTATTATGTTAATTTCGCCAGTCGCTTCGAATTTTGAGCTAAAGGTGGTGAGTTTCTACCTGTTGGACGTTTCACCCAATTGTGGTATTTAAATAGTCGAACAAATGGAAATGACTCTTTCCGGCCAAAGATCTCTTCGAAATGATGTGATTTGGGAAACCCTCGGAGTCGGGAGAAAGCATGCTCACAGGAAGCTCCGATAGGAGGCAAATGATGCGTTGAGGACTACTCATTTCGTCCATTACCTCAAAACTTCATCCACCTCTCGTTTACGACTCACTTTCCTTGAAATGGATTCGACCCTCCATCAATAAAGCTTTTAAAGCTGAAACTTACCGTTAGATATTTATTGTGTACATCATATTTATAAAAAATATTCCAAATTTCACCTAATATAGTTTGTGAACATAATTCATCAAAACCTCGTAACATTTTTTACGAACCACAGGTGTTTATACTCCTGCAATATGCCACTTGTGTATTTCAGGGTTAGTAAATATTAACAGTGATAGAGCTTTGACCCATAACCTTCATTTATAATTTAAGCTGTTGGAGACGTTGTTACAAGGAATGCATTTCTCCATATTGTGAATTCGTCCAAGATATCAACCATTGTATGTGTGTTTTATTAAACTTTCCTTTGTGTTAAATACGGAGTTCACCTTCTACAACCAATCACTCTAACCATACTATTCGTCAAGCAAAAGAATATAACTTCCTGAAAAAGAGAGGCCGCATATGGCCGACAGGCTGTAGATATCTATCTGCAGATTTTTGACTGAGGGTTTCTCTCTATTCGTATGAGAATGCGCGTGCTTGTCATTCATTTATAAGCTTTTCTGCTAGATAGTATTCTTTAGCATTTATATATTAAATTAGTAAGAACCTCAACAAACGCGAAGCGATTATATATAATTTATTTTATGAAATTATAAAATTTATACTCAGTAATCCTATTCCTGTTAGTTCCTACTGAAGCCAGTGAATAAAAAATTAGAACATCCGTATATCAATCATGAAGAAATATACTTATCAACTAGTTGTTTCCAGATGCTTCAGTAAATTTAAAAAAACATTATTACTAAATGTCTTACAATCAGTATAATATGTTTCTGTAACTTAAAGAATGCACCATTACAGAGTAATTGAATGAGTGCAGGGGTAACCGGGTTGTTTTTTTTAGGGTTAAAAACCCTAACCCGAAATATTATCACGATAAGGTTAAAATTCTTTTACTCAAATATCAACCCTTCTGCTCTTTCTTGTATACATTTTCTTGAACATTTTATCTCTTATTGCTAAATTTTCAAATTACTGTTAATTAAGAGAAATGCATTTTGATTGGCACGGTTACTTGTATTAGGTTGCAACTTTATTAATTCTCGTCTAATTTTTTTCATGTCCACTCGGCCAATATCCAAATTTTGAGCTCTATGCATTTGTACAAAAGTAGATAAATTTAAGAGATTTCCTTAATCTCATCCAAAGAAGACGTTTCTTCATTTCGTTTACTTTTCCCGTTAGAGAACAAGTTTCGAAACGCCTTTTGCGACCACTTTTGATTTCAGATCGATAGGTATCGATACGTAACTGACCCACCCGAAACGTCTACCCTCGACGGTGTCACCGCATTTAGCCTTCTTTCTTTTCGCAGTACGACAGACATTTTTCATTCGAGTTCTCATGGATACATCGATTTGCCCTCTTCACCACCCACCCCCATCCCATTCTCAATCCCCCAAATACGCCTTTTGGTCCCCCACCCCCACAATCCCTCCCACCGCGATCCCAATCTACCAGAGGCTAGTCATAACCCGACCATATAAAATATGTGAGTCGGCTATGCCTCTGTCCATTGTCTCGTGATTTATAACGGAAGGATTTCAGAGTCCGCCCACCCCCTTCACCCCAGACCATTCCTTGGGAAATAGGCTCTTCCAGGCATTCCCATGACCTCGCTATCATTCCACGGAAAATATTTATTAAGCAACTGAGGAAATATGTCGTTAATGTCGATGAGATAGAAATATTTTGAGTGATTGTCTTGAATGTCCTCCAACGGAGGCCATTCCGTATCAAAGGTTAGCGAAGGCGAACGCGGAATCAAAACTATGCATAGAAGTTGCTCTGGTCCCTTGGGGTCCAGAAATTTTTGGGTGTAAGCTGCAGCTTTGTTTCGTTTCCGATTCTAATGCGTGATATATAATATACACAATGACCCCGATGCTTGAAATTGAAACGGAGATTCAGTTAGACCGCCATTCTACAGAAAGTAGGAGTACCTTCTGTATCTATCTGTAGAACACGACGATAATAATTAAAACTTTTCTAACTCTCACTTCCTTGGCTTTAAAGTCACAAATCTCATTTATGATATACTTAACTACGATTATCACTTACAAAAATCTCTTGAAATCTTAGGATGAAAAGAAGTTTGGAAGACTGGTAACTTTCTGTGGTTTTGTGAATGAAGTGGTAGAAACGGCAAATACAACCTGGTCAGACACGTAAAAATTACATACGTAAATATTACGTTAAACATTTAGTAATTTAATCATATTTTTCTGGAGAGGTATCAGCGAAAACTTAAGAACTTTTATTTCTTGGGCAGCAGTACGGTATACGATAACATCTGCATAACAATGGAAAGAAATACTTGGGAAATAGAAAGAAAAAATGGTCTTACCGAGTTTTAAATGAAACCAAAAGTCATTTATAAAACGGTTTATTACTCTTTCCACCCCCACTGTTTATGAGTTATATGAAGAAATATTGGAATTGAAAGAATGTGAAACTGAAAGCAATAGAAAGAGATGGAATAAGCAACAACGGAAAGACTGTTTAACAACAGCAGGACGTAAAGACTATATTTTTCTTGGCCATGCTCATGGGAAGACTTCACAGATTTAAGGAAATTTGCTTATGATTATTATTTTTCATTTCACAAATCGGCCTGGATGGTGGAGTGATTAGCATGCTGGCGCTTCCACTTTAAGGTCCCGGGTTCGAGTCCCAGCTAATCGGAATTTTCTGGTATGGTCGTGTACGTATGCTCGTCCATTATTTCTGTTCATGCCTCCTTTATAATTGCACAATATATGGAATTGGGAAGGCACCGGAGATAAATAGAATAAATATCCAGAAAAATAACGATTCAAACCCAAATTTCTTAACACATCTCCCAGCAGAATATTAACAGTATTTTTTCCAAAATTAATCACAAATACTTCCAACTTTCAGCAGCAGCCCTCCACTTTATTCGGCTTTGTCACGAATTTGCTAAACTTTTTGCCAAATAACACGACTAGTATATATTTTCTTACAAATCCATCACTGCGACTCTACACAATTATTCGAAAACAATCTCGAAAAAAAGCGTCCACTTAAATAAAACCCGAACATTTGTGTCACAGAGTTCTCTTTCCATTCTCCGAACCATCCCAATTAGTTTCCACGGTTTTCCTCCAACAACAACTTCTTTTAATGCGGAATTTCTCGATAAATCGGCCGTTATTTCCGTGTGCGCGTAACAGGGAATCCTTCATCCCCAACCACTTCTCTATGTTTCTCCATTCCGTGCACTTCTTTCCGCCCACTTTCCTATCGACCACTTTGAAAGAGCGCACTCGTAAATACGGTGCCATTGGAGATTGATTTATTGTCACAGTGGAAAAAACTTCCCCTTGCGCACGTCTCTCTACTTTTCCCGGGACAATAATGAATATCTGGAGCAAACAGCGCGACACGGCAGTCGTGCTTTCACGCTGCCCGAGCGGCTTTCTCGCTTCTAGATTTCAACGCCTGCGTCACACGTATCGTTTATCGAATCCGCGGAGATTGGAAGCGGTGGCTAGGAAAATAGAATGGCACCTCCCACTATTTCAAACTACTGCTAGAAGTTTGGACAGATAACTTATCATGACGGTTAAAATTGCCATTCCAATCCATGGTTGATTTTTTTTTTTGCTTCTTTGAAGGAGAATTCTAGTCCGCATTTGGAGTCATAACTTTCTATGAGTTGCTATGGCGGGTATATGTCGCATACATCCAGAGCATCGAACCGTAATATTTTCTGCTCCAGTTTTAAATCTGATTGTAATGTTGCTTCCGATGCATCTAAATCCCTAGTTTACCCTTACTATGGAAATTTTACCAAAGAAATCTCATTCAGAGATAATAACAAATAACGATCTATTAAGATACTGAGTATTCTATATCACACATTGCTACAATTTGCTGACGATCCCGAAGATTTCCAACAAAGGCGGATTGAGACTCTGGCAAGCTGGATGTCATAAAAATAAGTTTTCGCGAAAAATTTTCTGGCACTGTTTTTCTTGAGATAATTAAAACAGACTTTTAGGGATAGGTAGATCGCAACCAATAAAAATCGTAGATTTGAATGGCGCTTTAACTGTTGCTCCCTCTATTCATTTAATATTTTATACGGTAGTGATAATGATAAGAGCTATAATGGTACTGTTATTTTAGTGCCTAATAACTTGTAATGTGGCTCTTAAACACTAAAAATCATTTCTTAAAATAACCGGAGTCTTTCCAAAAATGGACATTTTAAAATGTATTATGTACGGCCCCTGCATAATTCCCACTCCTAGCCGGCCCATGAGCTCCTAAATACCTCATTCTGGCCCTGATTTCGGATTCAATACATAGTTTAATGTCTGCAAAATGCAATAGCTATACTTTCCTGATCGACGTATAATAATTTAATCAACGTAATAGCACCACAGATTCGACTATAATCACTTCGATTTTCATCAATATGAGAATGAATCATGTCAATGTTATCCTGTAGATCACAAAATAGATTAAAATAGATTGCAAAAATGACCTAAGCAATGTCGTTTTTCTATTCACGTGATGACTCATGACCAAACATCTCGCTCGGAATCTGAAAGAGTACCTGAGTATAAACAGTTATCCTAACAACGGGCCAATCTCAACACTTGGCCAAGAAGAGGCCTCCTCAATAACGCCTCCGGTGTTCGCCGCATCCCACCCACGTGGATGGCCCCGCCCCCTCCGCCCCCGACTCGCCAATCTTCGCACCGCAGGCGCCACGGCCTCCCGCCGCCGCCCCCAAAGCGCCCAAGATTAAAGGGCGCATGCGCAATGGGGGCGGAAAGAGGAGAATCAATCTACTGCCCCGAGAATGAGGCGGCTCCCTGTGACCTTGGGGAGGGGGGCGTAAAAATAATAACATCTTTGTACTGTGGATGGATCCCTCCCATCCCATTGGGGGCTGTTCAGAGAGCCGCTTGGAATGGGCTTTGGAATGGGGAAGACCCAATAATTGAGGCTCAGAAGGACGTTCGATTACCGCTCAAATGATGCGGAGGATTCTTTATATTTCGGGATTGTTGATCTACGACACCACAGAAACCTAACTGTGATTTGGAGAGAGAGAAAGGGACTATTCATTATTCAATAGATCGTGGGGTCCCTAGGATCTTTTGAATGGCAATTCCAATCTATAGAATATAGGAATCATTACGACGAAACAGAAAAACTCAAAATAATCATTTCGGTCGTAGGAAGACTTTTTCGGACATTAAAATTTTTGATATACAATATATTCCTGAAAATCAGGAAACCCAGAGAATATCGATTTTTAATTTTTATTTAAACAGGAGTTTAAGCTGACAATTTACCTCAATGAGGGAAATAAAAACCTCTCCTTGGTTTTGGTTTTTCGTTGCAAACTCTAGGATAGTTATGTATGCATCGGCTTTTTATGGGTTTTTATGACCTTCTATGAAATTACTTCATGTGAAATATAATTCATTCTTTATTCGCTTAAACTATACTAACAGTGCGATAAGTGTTTCCTACACGCAAAGCTAAGTAAAGCAAACTGCCTTGATTATCTTTCTGCATCGAGGGTTTCTTATTGCATATTGTGAAATATTAACAGCGTATTTCAGTATCCATGTCTGCATGAATATCCTGCCTTTCGGCGTGTGGTGTGAAAGAATTGTTTCCTATACTCTAGTTTGATATCAAATTTCTCATCGAACGCCACTTATTAATAAAATATACCCATTACTGGAAAATTTATATGAAATAAGAATTTTTTTCATAAATGTTCTCATCGAATACAAGAAACCGTTCCGAGGGCCGTATAGCTAGTGGTCATCTATAATGATATGCATCAACAGACGGATGTAGACGTATAGAGATGAAAGCAGGGTATCCGAGAACAGCCAACCATGCGTCACTATATCCACCACTTTACCTCTACTGCCCAATCAAAAGGACTTTCTCTCCACGACCCCTTCCCTCTTTCATTTCGACCGCACGATTATAGCAAGAGCGTGCGTTCATAACAACTGCGCATCGTAATGTCTCATTTTCAATCTCGGTGGTCTTCCTCCCTCACCGCCTCCCTTGCAGCCGCACTCCAAGGCTGAATTATCCACAGCGAAATGCAAATTGAAGCCGCGGCTGCTGCCCGACATTCTCTAGACCGCATCCATCTAGCGATCAGTAATCAAATGCTCAGTGCCAACCACACAGCACATGCCGAAAGGTGTCTTGCAGGGTGATAATGATGAATCGTTATTGATAACCTTTCGCAAATTCCCCAAAGTTCTTCCTGAAAACATGCCTTATTTTTTATATGTCGAAAAATATGGGAGAAAAATCTGATTCGGAAACGGAAATGCGAGTAATAGGGAAGAAAATACATCGATTTCATTGACACCAATATGCGGTTTATTTCCCATTTAAATCACAAAAAAACGTGGAAGATATGAAATTTTCCTATACGCTGTAAATAACCCTGGACAAATGCATTTGAATTCACTGACTGCTCAACCATTTGTGAACGCCGAGGCAAATATACATGTCGATGGATACTGCCTTCACTTGATGGTATACCATAAAAAATAAAGTAAATTAGTGGAACTAACAAATTAATTTATACAACACCACAATACATCCACAGACAAGACCCGGGATTCGATGCTCGACATCACCATCATCGAAATGCATCGAAACCATGGTCATGCATGTGTATGAATTGCGATATTGTATAAGTTAAATTAATAATTGTTATTTCTAATAAATTTGCCAATATATACGTCGGTGAAATGCATGAGCTATTATAAAACAAAAGTTTAAGGACGATTAAAGTAAAAAATCGATAACATTTGTCACCCAACAATTACGTTACGGTCAACCCTAATATTCAGATATTTTTTTAGCTCTAACACTGATAATTCACTAATTAGCGCCATATTCATTCATATCTGCTAACTGTTAAAATCGCAGGAATCCTTTCTACGATGTAGAAAATAAATATCCTATCGAGCTATTATCCCCTGCGAAGTAGCCGAATTTTGAAAGCTACATGGTACACTATGAATTTATATTTAAAGGTACTTTTGACAACGTGAAGATGTGTACAGAAATACTTCACACAGACACACCACTAAATTTCGGGGGGACTAATGAAGGGATTACACGTATATTAAATGCAATTACATTTTCCGCAATTACTATTCCTTACTTTTAGAACTGTCAATAATAATCTCTGTTGCACCAAGAAATTGAGTATCTACTCATAATAATAGCTGATAACGACAAGCTATTTTGTGTTACCTTTCGCTTTGACTGAAAACGAATGGGTGATAGTAAAGACGGGAAGGTTGCTCACATCCTCCCCTTCTGCATTAAGATAGCTCGGTCTCTGTGACAGAGACGGTAAACAGAAGAGTAATCGGAAAAGAACCCTGGCTAAAGCCGAAGGTGTCATCTGTTGATAGCGCAACTCTCCGGAGCTTGAATAGGATTTAACTATACCTTTAATTTGGATGTGGAAAGTTTATACTCACTGCCGAATTTACGTCTTGATGCTAAAAACGATGAAAGCAGTAATGGAGGCAGACGTTTCAATCCATGAGTGGTTTTAAAGTGAAGCACGCTTGAGTACCCTATAAAGCTCCAAGAAATCGAAAAAGAGATAAATAATATACAACATCGCGTTTATAAATAGCGTAAATATCTGGAGATATTTTAGCATTCCTTTTGAGCAATGCGCTCTTTTATTGAAACTCAAAACTGTTGAGGAAATTGCATTCGTGACCGCAACTCAAAGCTCTTCCAGGAGTATCTATTTCTTGTCTTTTACGACTCATGATCTGTGTTTATTCTCCATAGAAAATCACATAGATTTTTCACCGAAAATCTCAGTCCCTTGCACATGGATCTCGTTAAACCATGATGAAACTCCGTTCGAAATTTCGGATCTATATTAGACGTAGCTAAGCCGTTTTGGTTGACATAATAAACCCTCCGTTAAGTTTTTATGCCAGACGAATGGATCTTCATCAACTGTCATGATTTGGGGCTGGAAAAATGACGAACAGCACGCGTGATCCCTGACCTTAGGCCTCTTCCCTCACCCGTGCCTAGAGGCGTCTGCAGCAGCAGTCCCTCGGGCACATGGCCCCATCCCTCTTTATGGATTTCACCCCAGATGACCCTTAAAACGTTCTCCTGCCACAGGACCGACTACTGAGCCCCATCTCGCATCTTCCCCTTTCTAACGCAAAAACGCTCATTCCGATCGTAAATAAAGCGGGGCGTCATGAATTCACTAATGCATCGGTAAGACGCCGAGAATCACAAATTGGCCTGCCAACGATCGCGGGAATCATAGATTTATGGGTAATTCGAATTCGGAAAACCCGCAGAAGAGTTAATTTGAAGACTATTGTGTCTTGTTCATTTTTAGATTGCAGGCAGGCCATAATTTTGTTTCGTCGTGAATTTAACTTTGAAGTTGAAGTCAGCGGAGCCATTTTTAAACAAGATGAAAACTATGAATACTAATTTGGAAGAAAAAGCGTGTTTATCGTTCAAAAAATGCTACTTCGTATTTTATCAATGGCGGACATCCGTGCCAGCAGTTTTTACTTTGTTGAAAATTATTCAATGCTCGAACGGTACATTTTCTATTTCTTTATATATTGCATTAGTTTTATGCAGAGAAGTGGCCAAAGGGGTGGTTTTTGGGACTGAAACCCCCCATGAGAGCTGAGCCAACAATAAACAAAAGCTTGCGAGGGAATGTCCTTTTGCAGTTATGCCATAGAAATACCACCTAGGATTCGCATAGAATGTTAAACTAAAGGAGCTTTCTATTGCGGATTAGTTTCCCTAGGCGCTGGTATTTCTTTTAATTTTACTCGCGCTATCTAAAGAATATTTTTTTGTTAGGAGGATATCTCTCTCTCAATTGAACGCAAATAAAGTTAGTTTTTATCACTACATTATCTTGCGTAAATGTGCCATGACAATTACTAGCGGCTGACGGTATTATTAATACCTCTTTAAGTTATATTAATTAGTCATAAATTTCGATTTTTGCACCTTCTGTGTCTTTAATTCAATTCAATTCAATTGTGAAAGCCACATTCGCTAATAATTGAAAATTATCTGAACAATTGGAACAGCTGAAGTTGTATCGTTAGCTATGAAAATGGAGAAGATATTGCCCACTTTCGTCTCGTGTCTCCCAAGATGCTTCCGAGAGCCATTCCCTTTAAAGAGCATCCTAAAATTAAGTACCCACATCTCTTAAAGCGCTCTCCTCTTTCCACATCCACTCCTCAAGAAGTGCTTTACCCTATTACTGCAGCCCCTTACAAAACACCCTCCGAATACTTCCACTCACTCTGAAGCCCCGTCCACCTTTTCACCATTTTTCTAATCACTACGACTTCTTAAGGATTGTTTTTCTTTGCTTCCCCAGCGTAAAAAACCATAAGTTGCTTCATTAATCCTTTGATTCACTCACTAATTATCTTCTGTAATCGGTTATTAATTTTATTGTTTGCAACAAACTATAACTTACATGGTCTACGACCATCCTTTCGTTTCTAAGGCTAAGTTTATGAATTGACCTAAACATTTTTGTTACCTTATTGGAAGCAATTTTCCAAAGAAATAAGAATTATGATTGAAACCACAATTTACACTCAAAGATACGTTGTAAACAATAAGAACCCGAAATTCAGTTCTAAGCGGAAATAATGTTCGGAAAAATAGGAAAATAACATTAATAGGAAATATCTTCCCACATGCAAGCATACATTGGTTTTTTGGAAAGATTAGAGCATTACCGAAATGAACAGTTCGATGTGTTAACGATATAAATCTGTAATTCCAAGTTTAATTATTAAATGTTTAATTAATCGGTTATATTATATATTTTTAAAACTTTTGATCATAGCTGAACTACCAAAGAACATTTCGTTTTAATGATTTCGTAACTCGTCTATAATGACCAAAAAACCCTACATCTCAGCCTTCCTTTTCGTCTTTACTCTTACAGAAATCATGCATATTCAATATTCATTATGTCATAAAGATTCCAAATTGCCCCAGGTTCCGTAATTACACAGCTTTTGAGAAACGTTTCCGAAGGCATTCTCCTCCAATTTTTGTCCCACTATGAAAGCAACACCTTCGAGGGCTCTTCCTTCTGTTAAAAGCCAAACCTTATTCAACGCCGACTAAAAACACACACGCGCTTTCCTTCCCTTTCTTCCTCGGGCTATTGCTTTTCAAAATGCCGACGCAGCGAAAGGTGCACAACTTTGGATGAGTTGGAGAAGTATACAGAAATTGAAACAAAGAATAAATGAACGGCTCTAATAAAAACAGTTTGACTGCACTTTTGAAGTTTTTCTTGTGGAATCTAGACGCCCGCCTCAAAATGGGTTTCTTGCAACGTATCTATCACTTTACAATGGTTGGACATAACACAACGATAAACCGTTTGAACTCCCCAGCTAACGATTAAGTGCTGGTTTCTTTTTTTCATGCATTCGAGATCTCACCATTATGCATAAAGGATCCTTCTTTTTATTTTAAGTTTTGGAATTTGATAAACCAGAAGTAGAACTTACAAGTGCTTTAAGGTACTAATCTGAGATTCCAGTAACCAGGTAATTTATTTATTTCACGTGTTGTCAGTGCTACTAGAGTCACAATAGAAGTGTTCCTCCTTACAAATGATATTAAGGAAATATCGATTTAAATTTAAAAGACTCACGGTCATAAGTTAGTTAAAGGTATTGTGTTAATTTACAGACACGGTGTAACCTTCAAGGTATTCGTAAACATAGTAGCAGAAGTAAAAATTGACACTGTAAGCCATAACTAACTGTCCTTCTAACAAATAGAAATATGCTAAATAATGCTTTCGATAGCAATCTCAGGTCAATGGATTCTTAGAAATATTTTAATAATATCGAACAAAAATATATTATACCTCGAAAATTCTTAGAGATGATTGATCGATGGAAGTAATTGGAGCCGTAAGCGTAAACCTGATTAACACACGTAGAGAAAGAGGAAATGACCTAATCGACCAACCGTGACATTTGACGGAAAATAAGTATTTCCGGGTACACAGAGATATCTATTGATTGGCACTGTTTGAAGACATTTCGTACTTGACTCGGCATAGGACTAGGCATTGACCTCACCTCTGGTTTCATATTCTCATTCGTCCGTCTCCGATTCTGACGCTTCCGAAATCTCTTCACCCCTCACGCCTTCCCTCTTACTTAGCACTAATAGACTCCGCTTTTACGAGGCCTCTCTTCTCCACGGAGTAATCCACGAAGATGCCATTCCGCCCCCTCTCTAATAACTAGTCCATCGCCTCCAAAATAGCCCGATTGCCTCTCCCGACCCGAATCCGGCCATTTTGTCGTAATTCAAATGGAAGGCAGGTGGAGGATGCAATGGAGTCCGTCTGCGCGGATCGGGACAGGGATTCTGTCCAAGGTCAATAAATCCGATGGCAATGGCGTCATGTTTGTTTGCGTGATTTATGCGCCCGGTTTATAACTGGAGCGATATTTTGGGCCGGTGATACGAGCGACTAGATAAACCCTCTCGCTCATTGTGGCTGAAAGGGCGCCGAGACGAATCGGTTGAAAAGGCGGAAAAATTATTCGGAAATTTAAATGATGCTCGAAACGCTGAGCGCAACTATTTAAAGATGTATGCGGTCCGGGATTTCTCCTAAAGGCAAATAGGTCGTCGCCCTCCGTGGTCCAAAATCCTTCGCGAGAAATCAATTTTCTCAAACAAATACGTCTCTTTTGAAAGCTGTCGTCGTTAACTTTAAGCTACAGATACCTTATTTAATCTTTTGGATTTATTTCTAAGTATCAAACAGCATTTTACGTGATATTTCAAGCTTCTATGTCAGCCGCAAAGAGCGGGACCATTATCCCTTTGACATTATAGCTTCATTCGAGAAGCTGAGGTGGGGTTCACAATCAGAAATGTAGTATAAGATATAGAACGAAGGGAAGCACGCAAACTCTTGTGTGGATGGGTACAAATCTTCATTCTTTCCAGGAAGAAACTGTTGAAAATTAATGGACGAAGGCCGCCTCTAAAAATACGCGAGACTAAAATAAAAATAGCCAAAATTAAAGATAAGGCACTAGAAAAACAGTCTACTTTCATGTAAAAGAAGCGCAATATATTGGGGATGAAAATGGAAAAAGTAGATTTCTGTTGATTAAAGGTAGTGATTTCACTAACGATATCCGAAATCAACTTTCCTTTCCTTGTTACCTCGATGCAAAAGTATTTTTGAAAAAAAATCTATTTTAGCGAAGGTAAGTCACTGTTCTTCTTGATCCTCTTTTTATCAAAACTTCAAATTCTTAATTTGAAATAAAACCTATCAGGTTAGTTTTTAGCTATAAATTGCATATTTTTGTTACCGATTGTGTCATCCATGTTCAAACACATCTTAAGTTGATTATGGGTCAGGATGAGATTGAACTGTAATTCTCATTTTGGCTCTCGATGAAGTCGTTTGTCTTTCCCTCCATCTCCCCGCGTGAAATGAGGCCGTCTCGTGTTTGTTGACGCTTTGGGTGGCGATTTATGAGTGACCAAAGGCTGTTTGGAGGGTGTCTGATGGGAGAGCTTCTTAAAAGGCGGAAGAGGGACGGGAGGAAGTGGAGGAGGCTTTTGTGCTTGATCAGTGCTGAGACGTAAGAATGTGTGAAAGAGCGAAGGTAAATTAAGGTTTAGGTCAATAGAAGCTTTAAAGGACGAAGGTAAAAACGGCTCTAATTCTAACGCCATTGCTGCTCTCATCCTTTTCATTTCGAAGCTGGAGAAAAAACTTGAAGTACCATTATTCAGTGGATGCCCAGAAATCTGCTAATTGAAAGTATCGTTGCAGCGCGTTCCATTAGGCGTTGTGAACGAGTCAAAATTACGATATGAGCTTCCCGTAGAAACTGGAGTTGATCAAGACGCATTGCTTCCTGGGGATCTTGAATTCTTTGTTCTTCTATCCATTACTCCGTCATCCTACATCTTTGTCACGAAGTAAATTGCAGGAGAGGATTTCTTGGGGATAAAATGAGAAAACAATGATACAGGATGTGTTGTCTACCACGTTGAGGTTAGTTTACGTCAATTATAGAAATGTACTGTGCATAAAATGCTAACGCCGAGCAGTTCTGCTTACGTGGCCAGCACGGAGTAGCAACAGTTAAATGTTTGGTGACCGATTGGCAAGCATTGTTTTCTAAGCCCTTCAGAAAAAAGAACTAATTTATATTAATATATGCTAAAACATCAATTTATTCCTTGGATGAACTATTTCAGTTACATAGTAAAATCTACCATTTACTAATTTAACAGCAAAGACAACCAATGCCACGGATTCTTTGTAGCTAACGCATTGTGTACGTTTTAAGGTCCATTCATTTTTAACAGTTCCTTAGTTTACATCAATACTAAAGTTATATTTTAGCTATAATTTTCGACAGTGGTCTAAAAGTAAACAAATATTATAAAAAATGTAGCATTTTAATATGTGACAATATAATAATATAATATCTTCTTTGAAATGTGATATTAGATTCGCAAGAAAACGCTTTCTCAAGTCCGGAAAACTAGAAAGCTTAACATATAAAGAATGGCACCAACTGATACTTGAATTGATAGAGAGGAAAAGCAATATTCTTTCAATAACTTGAGCAGATTTTTTATAATAACAGAATTATTCATACGAGCTTTATAGAATATTTATATTATAATGTTACCATTTATATATTTTGTGAATACATTGCGCATAGAGGGCAACGCGTTCGACTTCAATGAAAGCGGTCCCGGGTTCGATTCCCGGTGGGGGCTCACGTGCGAAATGACCTAAGCTGTCTAACCACTTTTAACAATACTAATACTAATACATTGCGCATAGAATAGGAATCAACATTTTTCCCGAATAATTTTCTCGGAAAATTCTTATCTTATAACAATTCTTATTTCAACGTAAGTTCAACTTAGATACTCAAGTATGCCATTCCTATGTCGCTATTCGGTCCCTACTGTTACTGGCGGTTGCTTCGGGGATTTCTTGATTTTTAGAGAAGAAAATCACATATCTGTTATCTGCAGGGTGTGTTTTGATTCCAATGCGTTGAACATGACCGGAAAACATAAACAATAACAAAGGCAATAATACGAACGATAAAGAGTCCATTTCCATGGCAAAGAGGAAGCGGTTGTTTGTCTTTTCCATGGGGTTTGTCTTTTGAGGAAGGATGGAATAACTGAAGGGTACACAAAGTGTTTAGCGCTTATCTGAAAGGGCCTCAGCCGGCAGTCCCAGGCCCCTCCCCATCCCCTCATAAACATAGACTTCTTTTCCGCCCCGCCTTTGATAAAGACACCATTCCAGATGACCGCGTTTTATTCCCGAAGCTTTTATATCTCTCGGTTTCTAAATCAGCCTGCTTACCTTGAGTAGATCCCTTACGACCAATTAGTTGATTAGTTGGCTGCTCGCGATGCCTGCGAATGTTCCTTATGCTAGTCGCGTGATTGGCTGTTTATTTTTTTGCCGCAACACACTTCCCTTTAACCGAAGGAAAATATCATTCGCCTGCTATTAATGCCGCAAATCCTCATTTGTAATGCGGGTGCGCCGATATCACTACCGCGATCACGTTCGAATCGGAGGGGAGCTGTCATTTGTGATGAATTGTTTTCTACTTGTTGTAAGTATATCTCGAACCAGGTTTCATCAGATCGAAAATAGAATATTAATTGGAACGTAATCTAAATCAAGCGACAGGAAATTTAAGGACTCCCTAATTTTACCGCCTCCGTCGAGTGATAGTGCTGAACCAATTTATTGATCGGATTTCACGAAATCGTCCCTTAAAAATCGCATCTTTCACTGAGTGTTGATTTCTGCGTTGATCTAAACGAGGAAAATGGAGGAGAATGGGGGAGATAGGGAAAGCATAGATGAAATGACAGGAATGCAACAGCTTCAACATATTACTATGTCATACTGCATGAAATTCCTAGGTATTTAAATTCACTGTGGTCAGGCGTTACTTTGTGGGGACCCATAGAACAGAAGATATAAAATTAGTTGATTTTCCACTAGCTGTTCTTTACGCATTTCTTTGACTGAAAACACGATTTGCTTTAAAAATTCTTCGGAAGCGTTTATCGTGAGGAGGATCTATTTTACTAAATTTAAATGGTTCGCGAAAGTAAATTAGGCTCTAATCTTAATCGACTTTTAGAATAAATTAACAAAGAGAAGAATAATAACATGGATAGAAGTCGATGATTCTCTGTCGGATACCTAAGTAAAATACAATGGGAATCGATAGTGAGTACAGTAGTGATATAATCGGACAATTTACCTCTTTAAGAGCCAACTAACAAACGTTACAGAAAGAGCGATAAGTTTGTGCCATTTATTGGGCTGTCAGATTCTCTGTATCCGCATTGTAGTTGCAGTGTTTCTGAATAGCTAGCATGTTTTTTCTAACTACCGAAGTCTATTAAGCGTCCACGTTTATAATTAAATACCTTAGTACAAAATCAGGGAGATAATTGTGAAATTCAATAGTGAACTGTAGAAAGCCTGGATTTAAGTTGAAGTCGGCATCAACTATCGGTAGCACACGTTTTCATTTCTCCACGAAATGCATCACGCATTATTACGCGTAAATGAAACAAGAATTGTTGTTAACGCACATCCATAGATTCTCACCTTCGAGATGGAAAATATTTACTTATTTCGAGCGAGAAAAAGCTCTAAGTAAGTTGACTATAGGAATTGTTATCGGTCTTGGCTTTATTAGCCCATTTATGGAACGTTTACTGCTGAAATAAGAAAGGAAGTGTTTCCCCTCTCTCTCTATAGGAACTTCACAGCATATGTATCTCGCCGCGGGTTTCTTAACCACATTCTTTCTGTGTGCATCACAGTCCACTCAATCGCTTAATATCGCTTTGACGAATTCTGTGCGAGCGTGCAACGCCTAAAAGGAATATTTTACGACTTCCACACAACGAGAGGGTGGCGCTCCACTTCACCGGACTCTTCCTTTCCCAGACCCGTTTATCTTCTCTCATAGTACAAATACACGGCTGGAAACGCAAAAAGAAGTAGATAAAGAGCGATTGGAGTGGGGAAAAGTGCCAAAAATGACGTTTGACAATTAGTGCGCAGTATACTGGAGGTACATAACAAAAGTTTTCAATGTCCAAAATTAATGCTTGATTGATATATATTCCCAAGGTAACACCCAAAGCAGCAGACGTAACAGGCTCTCACTTTCAAAAAGGTAAGAATTGTATTGCTTTCTGTATTTGATTTAGAATTTCTTTCGAACACTTGAGGAACTGAGACACTTCCAAAGGATTTTGCTTAAATCAGGGAAGTTTTCAGCGATGAACCGCATCGCTAACAGAAACATTTATTTATGACCGAAATATTGTGATTTTGATTTCGTACTTTCAGTTTTATTGCCATGATTGACACCGGAGGGCTTTGCAAAACATCTAGAAAATCATTAAATTTAAGTTTCAAAGAGAATAGCACTTATCTTACAATTGCTCGAATATAGAATTCTACTTTAATAAATCTTAACAGTCCGTGAATAAACAATTAAAATCAGTTTTTATTGATAGGTTTGATGACAATTTGTAATGAAATATTTGTTAATATTCTCAGGGAGAAACGGACATGAAAACCATCTGTCAGGACCGGGATTAGTGCATCCGCATAATGTTCTGTCAGACTTCTTCATGTCCGTTTCTCCTTGAGAATATTCCTATACGCATGACTTTTCGTGCAATAACAACCTTATCCCTTTTCTGAACCAACGATATCTAAGAGAAAGCCTTTAAGGAACCGCGAAGGTGGATATCGACGTAAGATGTTACTTTGTCGCGTAACTCTTTGCCATTAAAACATTCTTCCTATATATTATTCCTTATACTATCAATAGTGCTGGCCGTAACATGGTGGTATACCATGACAACAGAAGTAATGATCCGAATTCTGATGATGATGCCATGCATCATGTACATTAGGTATCATGCATTATTGTGCGCTACTTGTATAAGTAAATTTACACTGTCAACTTCCTATTCATCATCATCACGAATAACACATTATTACTGATAAGTGCGAAAATGCTAACTATAGAGGCATTTGCTTGGGTTTCAACTACTCCAGCTAAGAAAGTGCAACTACTATCGATACCAACGAGAGAGCAGTGGGAATGAGTGTTTTCGAAAGATCTTCGCTAAGGTATGCGTAATGTAGGATTTAAAACTAAATTCTGCATGGAAAGGGAGTTCACATCCATAATTGCGAAACTAGCAGGTTTTAGGGATTGAACTCCGTTGGCAGCTGCATCGCTACGTCTGTTCCCATCGCCGACAAAGCAGCCCACCGATCGCTCGTCCGCTTTGACCATCGCAATCGGTGCATTCTCATTCCATTATCTCGCGCGGAGTTGCGAAGAGTTTCTTCGTGTATTCTCCGCGAAAGGGCAAGGCTGAGCAGAGCCGCATAGCGTCTATTCTTCCACCGAAATCGAGATAAGGATAAGTTAGGGATCTTAGCATAATCGGTGGACACAAAGGACGAAATGAAAAGCCTTTTCAAGAAGCCGATCAGCTTAGCAGCGTAAAAGGAGAAGAGAAATTACCTGGAAACGCCGCACGCAATGACGAGATTTTGCCTCTTTCCGAAAATACGCTTTGCTTATTAGGAAACCGAGGGAAAAAGAAAGGGAGATTTTTAAAAGTTCATGTTTCCTTGAAATTGCTAAGGGTAGCAGAGGATTTGTTTTCGAGTTTACGGTCCTCGCCACTTGACGAAATACCGCTCGACTAATTCTTGGAACGATCTCACAAAAGAGGTAATAAGCGTGCAAAAGAGGAGAGATGGAAGAGATAAGAAGAGAGGTAAAGATTAAATCCTCTAATATAATTGGTTTATTTGAAGCGAAAGCGATTCCCACTTGAATCTGATGGATGTTCCGAAAGGACGTACGATCAGAGATGTGAAGGATCTTAATGTATATAATAAGGTAACGGAATAAAAGATTGACAGAGAACGATGAAAATGTTATTATTTTCACTAAAAATTCGACTCTGAAACTATAAAACCACTAAATTTAATTCCTTTTATTAAATATTGCAACGGAGATTCTCAGAGACGAAATCATGAACAATCTAAATGTACGCTAACCGCTGAAAAATCAGATTTTACGTGCAAATGGATGTCAACGTTGGTATTTGATAATTGGTAATGATAATCGTCGAAAATCGGATTGATTTTCAAAAACTCTCTTCAAATTCACTTCCAAATTTTCCATCGTCCTCTCCTTTTCAACTTTTCTTTCAAATTTGCTGCGGAAAGTTGAGATAATTAAGGACACACAAATAAAATTAGTTTTTATTGAGATTTAAAGTGTAAGTGTAGAATCGTCGCTCCGTTCTTCAAACACTGGAGGATAATGACTACAAACCAATATATTGCGGTAGTTATAAGGTCTGGTAAGTCTACATTATATCCGGCACGGTGGTCTAGAAGTGGGATGGTTTTATTGAGCAAAGATTTGATTCCTCAATTTCCCATGGTCTACCGGCCACGAGATGGTCGATGGTGTCCTGTAAGTCAGTGGGAAAAGGTGATGCGAGAGGTAGGGGCGGATGTTGAAACGGATCATGGGAAGGGATGAGTAGAGGGATGAATTGGAAGGAAAGATCGGGTCCTAAGATAACTCAAAAAGAGCTTCTCGTATCCTCCTTACATAATCTTAGCTCTAATCTTCCAATTTTTCGGTAAGTTAGAAGTAGCCGATGAGCCAATCTTTTATTATGTACCTACAATACACAATAGCTTGCGGAAGAAATTAATTTGATTTCATGGGTATTCTAGGGAGGGAAATCTATTTGCAATAGTTGACTTTTGATTGACGTGCAGTTCCAAAAAAAAAAACAAAAAGCATAAAATTACTCAGGTAATGAAATAGATCGTTGTAAGCAGTATTCTCTTAATTTATCATTGCATAATCATTCTTTGAGTGCTACAGTCAGTAGTCGACATAAGGAGTAGTTGTGAATATTACTCTTCTGAAATAGAAAAGACTACAATAATTACTATAGCGTAAAGATTGAACTAAGAATATTGGAAAAATTACCGACTACATTCTTCACTGCTAGATATTCAAACATTGTGTGACCATTCATCGCATTAGTCAATGCATTTTCAACGTATCGTGCAGCAAAGAAGGTAAAATTCTATACTAAGATGCAATAATCTTTACTAATTGAATATAGGAGCTCCTGGTTATCCATGTGGGCAATGCGTTCCACTTTGAAGATAGCGGTCCCGGGCTCGATCCCTGGTAGGAGCTCTCCTGTGTGTTAGCTGTAGAAGCACTTTTAACAATTTCACCACTAATTACGTCTGGATCTGACCTTGTATTTCACATCCTTTAAAAGTTAAAGATTTTTAATGCCTTGCTAATTAAATAAATTATAAATTTCTTGGCTTATATAAGTTTTCACTCCATCCCCTCTCTCCATTGTCCTCATTATCTCATCCTCACCGAGGGATCGCAGATACATATTTGGTCCGCACTCCATTCTCACTTCCAACGTATTCAATTTTCTCTCTGACTTCCCTCAGCCCTCACCCCATCAACCCCCATCCTCTCGAATCCCGCTCTGGCCGTCTCTCCACGTTTGCTTCCGGACCCACGGTTCTTTTGAAAAATCTCTCTCCATCTCCAGGGTCCGAAAAAAGAACTCTGAGAGTGCTCTCTCCTAACACACGCTTCTCCTGCAGCCCCTCCCCCTTCGCATCCCACCCCTCTCTGCACCCCTTCCCTTTGAGGCGCCACCCCCTAAGGGCAAATACCTCCCGCTCCCTTGCCATATAGACCCATCTCACACGAGATTGCTATTTGCCCAATATGGCCACACATCCGCGACTCATTGAATTCCCAAGCACTGAGAGCGTCGCTCATCCGAGCAAAGATATCGTATTCTATTACAAAGCCATCCCGGTAACTTTATCCCTCAGAAAGCGGTGCCGAATTATTCCGCAAATCACTGGGTAATTGATTTTTATCTTTAAAAGTACGATCTATTCACCTTTTTACAGTACGTGAACTTGAACATTTTTGAAATTATATTTTTTGTACAAATCAACAGCACTCTTGGGTAATTGATCTAGTTTATCCATTCCGGAATATTTTTATCCACAACATATATTTACGAATCCTTGAAAAAGATAGTTCTCATCGCAATGAATAAGTTATTGGAATCGAAAACGAGTCATCTTCGGATGAAAGATGGGCCGGTAAAAATTTACTTTGTCTTTTAATCACTTCAATTAATTTTCAGATATTTACTATCTTCTCAGGCTAGAATCAGTGGTTTTGCTATGAGTTAGGGAAAATTTGAGAACCTGAAATAATAAAAAAGTAGCTCTTTGAATTGACTTTTCGCAATATTTCTGGTTGGTCTCGTAGCAATTTTAAATATAATAATCGATTGTTTCGTGAGCAGTGAAAGTGATCGTTCGGCCATCTCATTATTCTGCTTGCCACAAATATTACAAAGAAATTGAATAACCAACATGCAAGGTGTTTAAGCTCAATATGAGGAGGCGTATAAGACCTCGCATAAGGCCATAACGATGAGAATAAAACGCCTCGTACACATCCACAGTAAAACAGTACGAAGAGTTTTATTCCCATCCTGCAGTGTTTTTTACGTTATTGTATAGATCCTGATTGGAAACATTGGCGACTAGGTGAGCGATTACTATTAATAAGAGCTCTACTTGTATCTGACTAGTCTACGGCTGGGGTGGAGAACCTTTTTACACTAAAAGGTCGAATTTACCAGTAACATGTATTTACCATGAAATAGGTCAAATCTGAAACCATTACCTCAGTATTGATTTGCGTATTGCCTACATTTATGTATTTAAATATCGAAAATGTGCATACGAAAACAAATTTATCCACAGATAACACTCGAATAGTATATTTTCCACTTTCTATACACGAAGTTCTTTGCGGGTTAAAAATATTTAAATACGGACATTTATTTCAGAATTGACGAAAAGGCTGCAGGTCAACCAGACTCCTGCTCAATGGTATCAAAATAGAAATTTCGTAAGACCTTCGAGAAAACTTAAATGAGTATTTAGAGACTTGCAGTATGGATTACTTTCCGCATCGAGAACAATCTTCCCGCAGAGAAATCTCTCCAAAACACTCTTCCGAAAATATAAACTGAGGACTACGGATAAGCGGCACCTAAAAAAAGTTTTCCTCGATGTTGGCTTTCTCACTCAAAAGGACTAAGTGCAAATAAATCGTTTTCCTGTTGAGTAATATTTGAGTGTCCCCTTCCAAAGAAAGCAGTATTCCCTCTCAAGCCGACAGTCACCCACAACAACTCCCCTTTGAGTGGGGAAGCCCTCCTCTTCCGCCCTCCCAATCCTTTTAAATACCCTGCCATTCCCCCGAACAACCCTTATTTGCTCTACTTTCCGTAGGAGGATGCATCTGTTGACCTCACTCCGATCTCAAAAAGCCATCGCCCATACTGCACCACGCTCCTAAAGGCTCCCTCGTGCTGCTAACAGGGTTCTTCCCTTCCCTTCTCCTGCGACACCCTTTTTACCTACCCGTGGGAGAAAGACATAGATACGAAAAGATCTCCTTTCGGTTCCCTTGAGCGCCCTCAGGAAACCTTTTCTGCAGCGCGCTGTCATCCCGTCAATAGACTCGCGCTATTGTTGTTTAGACGAAGGTAAATGCTTTGCTAAACTAGTAACGTTCTGTTGAGCATCCTCGTATCTCACTTAAAAAGGTTTTGCGAGTTTTTTTCCCAGTGATGCTACAGTTTGTATACCCACCCTGCAGCGTTGTTTGGGCGTCCGACCATTAAACACTTCCTAATTGTGCATCTTTCAAGTGATGCCATTCACACGGTGTTGCGTTAGGAACTTGAGTGATAATAGAAGTCTATTCAACTGCTTATACGCATTGCATTCAACAGCTCGGAGTTGGTTGAAGTCGCTCCGTTCTCTCGGGAATTATTATAAACTGATACACATTTCTGAATTTCGTTGACCATGATTTCATCACCTGTCAAACTTATCAAAATTTCTGCAAGATTTTCATTTTATGTCAGCTTCGACACATTAATCAAAGCGTAATAAACTGGCAATCGCCTACATCCATGACTCTACATGAAGTAGTGGTATTGTAAATAACAGACTCGGATGCACTTCGTAGGATTCATTCACACAAACAGGTTTCATGACAGAATTTTCTAAACCATTCATTAAGTACACAGCACGACCAAGAGTTCGCAGCCAAGCTACATCATTAGGTGACAATTAAGACAAAGCAACAAATCTGATGTCACCTGATGATAAGCCACGAAATCTGGGACGTCATGTGTGTTTAATATGTGGTTTAGAAAAGTTCTGTCATGAAGCCGTTTTAGTTGCATTGTTAAAGGTTTTTCGACGACTAACTTCATTTCGTACGAGGGCCTCCACCGGGAATCGAACGGGGGACCGCTTTCAACAAAGGAGAACGCGCAGCCCTCTTGCTTATCTAGAAACCTCGCTGTTTATGATTACCCTAGATTTCAGCAGAAAGTTAATGCTAATAGCAAATTATTCCTAGGATAGCTACTTGCATTAAACCATGGCCATCAGGACTATTCATTCTTATAATTCTATGATTCAGATTTGGCACTCATCTCAGCGAAACGGCATTTTCATTATCGATTAGGTACTTAGAATTTAGAGATAAGAAAGCTGTCCATTTGGATAAGAGTTTTGTTGGATCACTGCTCGTGATCGGCTCTTTTCGACCAAAGCTGGTTATTTCCAATTTCTCTTAATATTATGTGCCACTCAAGGAGGGAATATTCTCATTTTCAAGCGATCGTGCGATGACTAACGAAAGGAATACGACGTTAATCACGTAGCACGTGTTCTTCCATCTTAATATGTTTTGTTTTCGGCCCTAAGACGGTAAATATTTCCAACGCAAACAGTTCTCAGGCATGCAAACGATCTTTTCTCTGGAGGCTCGATTAACAAACTCGACAAAATATTTTGGAGGGACTTTTCAGAGACCGGCTTTTGCGGGCATTCGGTTTCGAGAAAAATCTCGGGGAAAATCTAAAAATCCCGGTCGATTTTCCCAAATCGTTTACAAATATCGATTTACCGGAGGTGGCCACTTACTTAAAAGCGTCTGGCTCGAGAGGAGGAAAGAGATGAGGATTAAGATCTGTGTCGCAGTTGAATGGAGAGACCCGCTTAATAGCCCCGGAGCAAAAAGAGGGCGCTTTCAAAGGCAAAAAGGGTATTCAGAAATCTTAAACAGCCGCCATGGATAGGTCTCCTCCATCTCTTCATGCTTTCGTCGCATTTGTGCCTCTCTGCTGTTAGATTGTCGCTTATTCTGGTTGACAATAAAGGGATTACACGGTGGGGACGTTCCCATAGCGACGACAGTCTCTTTGGGATCCATCCCACTCGCTATCCCGAGGCCAGGTGCTCATCCTCCCCATTCGGATTTCCAAGTTGATAAGTACTCAGAAATGTATCGCACTCCGCAGCGCTTTTAAACGGAATTGATGATTTTAGGGGGATAAGACGCCCGCAGGCTAAAGCAGATTTTTCCGTATTCCTTCCTGCGAAGCCAGGTTAATGTGCGCAGTTAATTATTTCCGTTATACCAGTTAGCTTCATAGAAACTCTTTGGCTGCACAATAGTCGCTGGATGCGTTAAAACCCTAACTGATCTGCAAATCAACAGCATCGATTGCCGATGAGGCTTCCGAGTTTTAACTATTTCCGAGAAATTTCTATCCACATCACGAAGAGCCAGTAATTTTGATGAGAGGCATACCACAGTAATTGGTTATAGAAATGCTCCTGTTTATGCATCTTTTTAGCTTATATTTTCATTTCTCGTTAAAATTGAAACTTTTTAGGAGGAAATGCTCTCTACTTAATTCGTGACTGAATCAAGACACAGTCGTAATAGCAAATTTAGAGTGTCGGCAATCGAGGAGATTAAGATCAACTGACTCTAATGTAAAATATAACACACACGTAAATTCTCTATATATTATATAAGGAATTTAAACTTGAAATTAATTGAATTTCAAACTAAATTTCGCATAACTTCAATAATTCATTAATTCAATAAGTTAAATAAATTGTAAAATTCGAGATCTTTTGAATACCTTCCACTATCTCTTTACCTCTATTATTTATGTCATAAAGTAAATAAAATGAATTCGAAATAGCCATATAGTAAGTATCTATCAGTTTGTAAACGATCAATGTTTCAAATATACTCTGCTTCCACGAGTCTTGTCCTCACTCCACTCGTTCCTCAGCCTATGGAATAACGGAAACCTCTCGAAAGTTGACATTATTCCTCAAGTAAAGTTTCAACCTCCCTTAGTTACTAAATAGGTATCACGAAATATTAATGCGAAAATAATGTCCTCAGTCTTCTCAACTAAGAATAACCCCACTCACAGAATATTTAGCTAAAACTCTCTTTTCAAAATTTTGAGTATTTTTTTCGATGGTTAACTGAGGTCAGATAGCTCATGCAAGGCTTAAATTTATGTTATGGTTCTAAGGGGAAAAGTCTTATCCTGAGTTAATATGAATTCTGTTGTGATAATGACTGATATTATTGGAAAGGATCTCTTCGGCTAAGTTAGTCAGTTTAACGTAGTTTTCTAAATTAATGTTGCTTTACCAAAAGAATAGAGACAAAAGTGTTTTCCTGAGAGGCTCAAGAAATTTCTAGGAGGAAGATAATAAGATGAGGATGAAAGAAGAGCTAATCTGTGTAATGTAAATTTGGTCACTCACCTCGGTCCACAATTTTTCCGAAGAGATTTTTTCCTCTGAGGAAGTTCCTCGTGGAGCAATTCCACCTCCTGTTTCTGAACTGGAACTGGCATTCAGCAACCGCCTGCGCAGCGCCTTTCGCCACAGCTACCAATGAACCAGGGTTTTCCCGAACCAGGCGTCGTTGCTTCCTCCGTAGCGTC
This sequence comes from Ladona fulva, assembly GCA_000376725.2. Classification (NCBI taxonomy): domain Eukaryota; kingdom Metazoa; phylum Arthropoda; class Insecta; order Odonata; family Libellulidae; genus Ladona; species Ladona fulva. The sequence goes on from KZ308782.1 coordinate 125,048, forward strand.
GCGTGTACTGCAGGGTCCATGAATAGCACTCCCGGACTCAATGGCAGAAGATTATTTGGCTCTCCGGCTTTTGCTATTCCCCTGTAACATAGTATTCAGTAAGAATGGAGTTTTTGAGTTTTCTCTGCTATCGATCGTCTTTGAAGCAGGTACACCATAGATGGTTTTCTCTTCTCTACCCAAATGTAAAATGCTCTTTTCACAAGTAATTTGTTATTTTCCGTGATCCAACTCATCTTATCGCACAAAAATGAAAACAGTAGAAACAGATAACGTAATTGCGAATTAAGGTTTCAAATTTCGGCCTCTAATGAAAAAGACATATATCAGAAAAAAAATTCAGCAACTAGATTGTATCACAAAAAAGACATGGGCAGTTATCTAATAGTAAAACATGTACATATTTTACTTGAAAGTTACATACTAATGGTAAACAAAACATTGACAAAGCTACCTAGACCCTTAGTGAGAAGTAATAAAGAATTTCAGTACCGGAATTAACAGTGACTATAAATCACCGAATTAAGGGAGAAGAAATCGCTGAAGTGTGTGAGCATTTTAAATTTTACGAAGAACTAAGTAAAAGCAGGAACTGTATATTTACTTTTTATTCTAAGCTCAGGAATCAATCTTATATAGGAATTGAACGCACAAAAAATATTCCAAAACACATAGAATAGGGATGAATCGAAGGTTCATGAGCTACTTAACTCAGAAGTCTCAGAAAGGAAGCTTTATTAGTAAGAAACCAAAAGTTTTAAATTCCTATATTTCAAAATCGACGCGGTCTTTTGTAAATATCAAACCTTGATCGAGAATTTGACGCTTAATTTGTATAAGATTTCAATATCAGGCTGTCAATTCCAGCAAATTATCACATTCACAGTCCGATTCTTGCTTACTTAAAGTACTAACTTACATCGCGGAACATGCTTGCAAAAAATTCTCTTTCACCTATTGGATGGACACGTGCATTTGCTTGCGTACGCAGTAAGAAGATATTTTTTAGTTTCACTTAAGCAGACTCATGAGGGAGAGAATTTCTTAGTCGTTATTCTCGCAAAAATAAAAATACTCGAGAGAAATCAGCTTCCGGCACAAGCAGGGCATAAAATGCGATCTTGCGCATGGAGACCTCATTCCATTAGACAGCCAACAATGCTTTACCCACCGATCTCCCGAGATGCACTCTTCGCTTATTATAAAAATCACCGGCGATTTTTACGGCCAGTGCGACTCCCGCTCATGCTCCTTGCCTATTAAACTTCTCCTCAAAAGACATGCGGTCGTAAAAATTGATTTTTCATTTTAAAGTCCCGTTACCCGCCCCGATTATTTGAGCACTTAATTTTTTACGACACATAGCTTCCATATGCCCATTGCTCTTCTCACGTTGCACTTATCATCTTTCCCTTCTTTCCTCGCCATCTTCCATTCTTTGTCTCCCGTTTCGCTTCCGCCTTCTTTCTCCCTTATGAAAAATTCGATGGACAGATCGAAGAAGCTAACTTGAATATGTAGGAGAACGTATTGAGGGGCTCATATAGAAATTACTTTAAAGAAAGCGGGGAATATATTTCCTTCTGAAAAGTCAGGTAATATATAAAATGAGGCAAAAAATAGTAATCGGCCGTTTTCCCTCAAGAAAATTCGAGCTCATACGCTCTTTCTTTCTCTCTCTCTTTTTCTGCCACCAATCCTTCCAATAGATTTTTATAAGATGGAAACATTTATAGTCGCGAAAGTCCTCCAGCTAATAATTTATTTTCTGAAATATGTACAGGCGAATAAAAAACAATTTATCGCGCATTTCCGTGGCCGATAAATTCCCACGGCATTTTACTCTTTAGTTTATGGGTAATTGCTTTTGCGGCTAATGATTTCTTGCGAAGAAATTGGAATAGTTTGGATTGAGAATGCACTCCATAAACACGGGGTCGTGGGTTCAAATTCAGACGAACGTAAGTCTGATGACTCAATCATCGCCCATTCCTCTCTCGTCTAAGAGTGTATTAACGTCTCTAGACATCAATAAAATAAAATACAAAATCGACGGTGATGCAATATATACATTTATAAAAGCAATCCCAAATTAAAAACGGAGGAATTTCAATCGGGCATTCGTATCTTCCGATAGGTACTTGAATGTAAGTACCCCACTTTTTTTAGAAGCTATTCCATTTGCACTGCGGTAAATGCAAAATGTTTGATAGTACCTTGAATCAATTTGTATCGCCTCTGATTTTAGAATAGAGCACATAAAGTTCTCGAAGAAAAAATTTTGATACAAAAACGAATTCGTCGGATAACTTCATGGAGAGGAATACATGTGAGATCCATAAAATAATCATACATATCTCCAATTCATTGATTTCTTATCTTTTACCATTAACATAGCCTATTTTTTCACACTTCTATATTTTCGGAAGTTTTTCATTATAAAGGGCAAAAAATGCTGAAAATTGAGACAATTTAACTTTTATGAAAAGTTCGAAGAAAAACAAAATATTGAAGATTTTTGCAACACTATAGGCAGTGTTTTTTCCCCGTCATAAAGAACACTTTAGGTATCATTACTAGAAATTCGTCATTTAGTTTTGCCATTAATTATTAAAATACCTCTCTTCAATCAAACAATTTTGCTTTTCTGCCAAAAGTAATGTTCCACAAATACATTTAAACGAAATGGGCCCAATAGATGCACATGTACCGTTCGCAGGAGCGAGGGAATCGTCACAAGTTTCCCCACAGTGATGCTGGAGAAGTTAATGATTGGAGTAATATTATTGTTGGTTGGGCGAGTCGACGCGAGGCGGCGGATGCGGTGGCTTTGACGATTAGCATTCGGATTTGGATGAAGGCGGGTGTGTTTTGTGCGTGTGTCTTGCAAACAAGGAACTGAGCGAGGCATTGTGAACGAGCGATCGTATGTCAGCTTTACGCAATCCAACGCCTTTTACGAGAACAGAGTGGGATTTGTACATACGCATAGAAAAGGCATTTGCAAGAAGCTTAGTTTTTTTGCCACGACGTCGAAATCGGAAAGGGCTTTGATCAAGAATCGTTCTCTCTCTCCTCTAAAGAACATTAGACTGTATGATTACTTCGCTTATATTCAAAAGGATTTTTATCGGCGGTTTATGTTTGAAGTGCGAACGAAGTTCGACGTCTCCGGAACGATTTGGGGATTCCTGTAATCAAACTGCTTACACTGTCAGTTTAAGGCAGGCATTTCTCATAGTTTGTAGCCTATGGTAGCCATTATCCGTTATTATTGGTGTAAAATGAGTTGGTATGAGTTACTTAATGATCTTTACAAACTTACTTTGCTCTGAAGACAATTCAATGCATTCACTTAAATAATTACCTCCTGACTTCACTGAGTTCCCCCTATCATTGATACAAAGAGTATTGAAAATCTGTAATTTAAAAAAAATCAATATGATCAGGCGTGACTTTGTGGAAAGCTATAATAATAAGTTGAGAGACTTAGTAATTTTCCACTGATTTTTAATTTGAACGACCGGTTTCGTAAGGAGTTCTTACATCTTCAGGTCTGAAGATGTAAGAACTCCTTACGAAACCGGTCGTTTAAATAAAAAATCAGTGGAAAATTACTGTCTCTCAACTTATTAACGTAATTTTTTAATAAAAAATGGTATATAAATTTTATGCACGCTCTGCACAGAAAATTACAATACAATAAAGTCATCTTTATTAGGCGAAATTCGGAGGCTTGGAGAGTCCAATCTTCCATTGAATTAAAATAACTACTGTGAGCAAAGAAACTGACGTATTCTCTCCTCCGTTTCGGAAATTATTTTCAACCCCTTTCAAAGCGAATTATAAATTTGAATGTAATGATTGATTAAAAAAGGTCATTATTCCTTAAGTAATTTACATTATTGCGACAAATTTTGCCAACGCTTTCCCTCAAAATGAACAAAATGAGAGAGATAATTGTAAGTATGGGGAGCATTGAAGGACTTCGAATAGAAGCGCTTTGAATAACTTTTGCGATGAATTTGGGAAACTTCTTCCATAATTAGATAAACTGAATAATTGTATAGTGAAATCGTACTGAATGCAAGGTGTCCGTTGACTAGCTCAGATAATATCTCAGAGCTGAGCGCCCTCCAATCCTTCGCCCGCTCAAATCTTTTTCTGCCCCTTTGTTTTCCTATCCTTCCTCCACTTGAGCTCCTCCAAACTTGAGGATATTTGTGTTGAGAAAACAAATCTCCTTCCTTCCCATTCTCCTCATTTTTCTACGTTCAAGATAGTTATCGACTCAAGTCTCCAGTTTTCCCATACAATTCTTAGTAGATTTCATAATTCAGGAGTAGGCAATATCGATCTTATTGGAATTCTGCAGACTATGGCCTTTTGGAAATATCAGTCTTCACTCATTCAACTGGGACATTAAAACCGAGTGAAATTGCTACCACTCAATATCAACAACTGGAGGGGGTTTTCGTATTAAATTAAATACCAAGAAGGGTAGCAAAAAAATAATTCAAAGTACTGAATAATGAATCAAGTAAAAAATGACTGGTAGATTTAAATTCAGCTGAAAGACTCGCTGTAGCTCACTTTGATCTGTAAAAAGCCGTAGAGTTGAGAACAACTACATTCAGCTCATTCTTTAAAGTAACATTAGAGTAAATACAAAACTTCAATCTGTGGCTCGAATTGTTTAAATCAGATATATCAGCACAGCGGGATATAATTATTCTAGGAAAGTGATTATATACTAAATTTTATCCCACGTCTCCTGACAATAATGACATTTGTCGGAGACTATCAGTGTAAAGAAGTTTTCAATCGCTCTCGCAAAGCGCAATGATGGTCTCTAACTTTCTTTTGACAAATGATTTACGATAATAAGATTTGGTAAAAAGTGCAGTATCTTTTCCATCCTCTCAAGCCTACAACCAACTTATTTTTACTTCCTTCGGTCTTTTTCTCCGGCTCTCTACCCAATGGTACCATCTTGTTTACCTTCCCCTACCCAAAGAAAAAGAGGGTATTTCAGAGTCAACTATCGCGTTTGTCCCGCTATTACCCCTTTTTTAAAACGCTTATTCTTCCTTTCCTTGGCTGTCGTTTTGGAAAGACATTGACAGATCGAGTCCTCCGTCTGAGGCCTCTTAAAATAATAAAGGACCTCCCTTTCTTTCGTTCTCATGGCCTTTCCTGGTTTCAAAATAGCACAGATTGCCCTTTGTGGGTTCAGACGAATTTGAAAAATTGACTGATTGTTTACATTGAAAGTTGATTTGGTCTTTCATATGACGTAGATTCAAATCTGATCATTAACTGATATGTGGATATTTGTCGAGATTCGTGTTAAGTTTATCGAAGCTGAAGGAATTTAAATTGAATTGGAATTTAAAATTCGCTAAAAGCCCTCTTCTAAATGCTTCCCTGAAATCCTCTCTGATCAATCCAATTTATTCAATCAGAGCAATTAACTGGTAATATTAATAGTTGTAAGTAATACTTATTTATAGAGTCCTCCTTCTCAATAAAAACTCGGGAATCCGCTAGAAAAATGAAGAACGGCATTTAATACGCAGGAAATCGACATTCGAGTACTTCTTCAATAATAACGAAACGTTTTGTCATTTCTTTACGTTTTGCAGTCTGACAGTGAATACTAAAAACTTATTTTGACGCAAGCTTCCAAGATCCCTAAATAAGAACTGTAAATTAATTCACGAAAAGCTCTCTTTAGGTGATGTGCATAATACTTCTGAAGGAAGAAGATTAAAAGGAAATAAATTAGAACATTCATGGAGAAGAAATCCATTTACTAGAATTACAATGTCGATTCCCGGAAGAAATAGATTTTTTTCTTTATCTGAAAGCTGCCACGGATCAATCTCAGCCTTGGACGAATTTGCCATTTCACCAGCCTTATATCTCAGTTTTTTATTCAATTAAATTCATTAATGAGAGAGGTGGAATATTTTCCCAGCATTTGAATCCAAGCGAGATTGCCAAATAAACAAGTTGATGCTATAATCACCCGAGAATTCTGTTTTATACATAACTTTGACGATTACCATTTTTCTTTGGCCACGAAACCTCGCCAACAGGTGTGCCTCGCCCGAATACCTTCCTATTCTCCTTCAAGAACCTATTATGCCTGCTTATTACATCAAAATGATGGTCTCTATATTGTGCGGCGTTTAATCACTTTTCCCTTTCACTACGAACGATCAGAATTGTAGTGCCATCATAATTAAGATCTCTAAAATATTTTATAGCATCTTGAATTTCCTTTGTAAACTTTTTATGGCTGACTCACTGAGATTTCCACCATCTAGAAATCAGCCTTTAATAATTTTTCATGAAGGCGTTACTGCTTCTCGTCATAAAAATCCCTCGCAGCGACCTAATCGTAGCTACTTCTCGTCCATGAACAGACACAATGGAAATATATCCAACTTTTGAGAAGAGTAATCAAAATAAAAGAACAAAAGCATCCCCTCAGAATTATTTACGTGTTTTCAAATGAACTGAGTTAATGGGCCAATTTATTATTTACTAGCAACCATGGAGACATTAAAAGAATTATTAGAATGGGAACATTTTTCATCCCCTCTCACGCCTCGATAACTTTTCTACCTGCTCTCTCTTTATTCCCACAGGAAAACTCATCACCTCCTTATATTGTACGACCGTCATTTTTTGTCCCACCCTATCGAGTCGAGTTCAACTCGGCTCCCTTTTAGGACCTCTCCTATTTTTCTATACTCCTCAAGGAATGATATTTTCTCCGCACTTCCTTTCATTTCTAATTGCCAACACCGTCTTTAGCCCCCTTTTCTTAATCAATTCTCTCAGTTCCTCGTTATCCTTCTCTCCCCTTTCATCATTCCCCTGTCCCTTAATATCAAAGCCTTCTCCCTTCTCCAGCGCTGTAACCCTTTCGTCCACTGCTACCCTCCTCCCCCTAACCTACCTTGCTTTTTCCCTATCTTGTACCGTCCCTTTTTTCAGCACGTTACATATCCAGGCCACTTGAATTTCTGGTTTAGTTATTTCTTCGGATGCCCTTCGGTGGTTAAAACGGCGAGGAATTTGCACGTGACGATTGCGCTTTGTTTTATTTCTGTTTCTTTTGTGTCCGCCTCGAGGAGAGATTCCGTTTCCATCCTCTTTAGAATAAACGGAGGCTCAAGTTTATGAGTGTTCTCTGCGCTAATGACGCGTTTGAGAAACCTTCGACTGCTGTCGTGACACTTAAAATGGAGGGATAACCGAGCACCAGAAAAAAGGCATTTACATGGAATGCCATTCGATGGAATTCATTGCGAAATCTCTGGTGTCTTTCCCGTTTTGTGTAGATTGGTGAGAAAGGCGGTGGGTTGCGAAATAATTTCGTTGTGCAACATTTTGCGTCAGAGATCGCCGCATTGCTAATTTGGAATCTTGGGAAGGTAAAAATCAGTCTATGGCGTAATTTTATGGCGTAATCATATTTAACAACTTTCGAGAATTTGTTGTAAAACTCATCTTGTTTCAAATAACCTTGTTTGACGCCAAGGCGATAGCTTCAAAATGGCGAAAGAGCGCGTGCAGCTGAAATTCAGAAGGTACTGCCGTACCGTTTTGAATGGATACTATCAGGACGACAGATACCCACCGAAATCGCACGATTGCATGAAAAAATTCACGTATTCAGTCATTCTGTGTAAAGGACAGCACTTCTCGCTGAAAGATGCATCATGGAGATTAGAAATAATGCTTAAGATATGGTATGACACATTTAGCGTCAATGTTAATGATATTCAAAGGCCCGTTGAGATATCAAATAAAAATGCCATTGGAGTATGTAAAAAAATGTATTATAAACTAGTTTCTTTTATGGTGAAGGTTCCTCAACTCTTAATTGAACAAATTCAAGGAAATTTGATAGCGTATGGCGGAATTCAGCATATGACTTTCGTAATCAATTTTCATAACGAAGAAGTGCAGGACTGCCGCTCTCACTGTAGCGGGTTTGTAGATATCGAAATATCGGAGCATACCGAAAGCTATTTACCCGTCTATCCTTTTCCTAGTCATTTTCCTTTATATTAGAGTAGCATCCATGATCGGTTTCTGTTATATGGTCAGGAAAAAGCGCAAGTTCAAAAGCCTTCTTGCATTTCACATTTATAGATGTTTCTCGTTTGAAAATTATTATCCTTGGAATAAACAAGACCCTTTCATTATTTTTGCACTTTATTCCTTGCATTTATTTCCTTGTCAGTCTCCCTAACGACTAGAGCATGAATTTACCTTCCGAAGAATGCCTTAGCATATCACATATCTATCCTCAGATCGTAGGGAGCAATCTTTTCCTTTAAGTTCCCCATAAAGAGGCTTATATTAGCCCCGAGGGATCATTCACATGTATATATACATCCAGCAACCGGAATGAGAATCGCCTCGTCAATTCAATAAACATTCACTCTCCATCTAGAAATTTTCCCAAACAGGAATAATTTTTTCAGGCCTCCGGAATAAATGAAAAAGTTACCCATGTGAGATTGCGGGGCAATTAATGTCTCCCCTCTAAATCTCTTCTCTTCACAATGAGTTTATGGGCCATTTTAACCCACATCTCCACTAAGGACTGTCTCTAAAAACGTCAGAATATCCTCAAAACTTAACCTCCTTTCCCCTCCAACCATCCTTTCCTCTTTCCTTCACATTTGCCTCTTATCCACACATCTCAAACTATTCCTCTCCGAAAGAGATCATTCTCTCTCTTTCTTCTACGTTTCGTTCGTAAAATCAAGAATGGTTTTATTCTGGAAAGATAACTCGGTGAGTATGTAGATGACGCAAAATCTAAATATATCTATCCAAAATCGTCTGTAGGTAATAACAAATGGTTCATTTAAATCGACTTATCTATTAGCAAATTCCGTTAAGTTTCTTCATTGTATAACGTCTTTTATACGGTAAAGGCAACCTTTGCATCAAATATTAAGTACAAACATGTTGACAAATGCTATATACTTTTAAAAGACAACATCGGATACTAGACGAGTAAAAAAACAAGCTGCCTTCAGCAGCCATCCTCAACTCAAATATCGCTTTAAGTAACATATTCCATAATAATAAAAACTATGCGTCCATACCACGAGACAGTAAGAAAGCAAAATCATAAAGAATCATATGTAGAAGTGACGGCAATGTTTAGATATTTGAAGTATCATTCCAATTCTTCACTAAGACGGAGCTACTCCATTCTTCATTTCATCAGCGGATCGATTTTCGGGAAACCCAGATGGAAAAGTCATCCAGAGTTGCATTCGACTCCCCTCCCAGCGACGGGTTTCAGTCTCTCGAAGCGGTACGCTCTTTTCGAAAAAGTCAACATCGATAACGTCGATCTTTCTTTTGGATACTCAATTTGAAAGGCTTTGTCGAGGCCTCGCTGAATACGTCCTTCGAAAATTAGGAAAACCGATGAATTACTCGATGCTGGAAGTCTGGAAGTTATTCACGGTTGTAGGAAGGCTGAATGGTGTCCTGTCGCATAGAATTATGGCATTAATTATTATATGTCGCATGATTATTTCTAATTACGGTTACAAACTACTGATGTTTAATGGAATAGTTCTTTTGGAAACAACAGCAATCATCGCTTCTTTAATTGAAACAAAAATGTCCCATTAACATGAATTTCAATAATGGTCATTGTTGACGAATTTACAAATCCATTCCCTTAATGGAAAAACCAAATTATCCTGGTCTCGAACCGGAGCTCGGTGTTGGAGAGCTAGCTAGCCCGCGAGTTGCAATTTGTGGTATTACATTTAAGTTCATCTAATATTAGTATTTTCTGAGTTTTAAACAAAAGCAAAAAGTCCGTCGCTTCCACCAAGTTCAAAAAATTCACGGACTTCGGGTTTATTTAAAACATGTCAACTTTTCACGTCCTGGTGGGGGCCTACGTGCGAAATTACCAAAGCATTCGAAGCACTTTGAAAAATACTATTACCAACTTTTCTTGATGTCCGGCCAACGTATATTGATTATATCGTATTCTACTGGTTTACTTCTTTGTGCCGAATTTAAAGCCTAGGAACATGTTGTAATTTGGTAGCATTTTGTTATTCGTTTGATAGTTTGCATCACAAATATTAATACATTGGATATCATAGGGAAAATCACTAACCACAACCCCATCTGCAGAGGAACACCCCCCTTTGGTATCACGTTTGTCCAGGGTGTTGATAAGGATTTTATACCGATGATTAATTAGCAGAAATCCGCTGGAGAAGTGCGGAGTAAGAAGAGAGAAAAATTGGATTCGAGCGAAATAATTGAAAGAATGGAGAATGAAGGAAGGAGAGGGAAAGAGGGTGAGTGGGCGGTCGGGTATGCGTGTGTGCGCGTGTGTGTGGGAGCATCCGATGGGATCTCAGAGGAGATGTGGTATGCGAAGAGACGGGAGGAGTGACAGGGAGTCTTAGAGGATGGGACGCAGCTAAAGGGAGGAGAGAAGAGAGTAAGGTCTGGTGTCCGTGGCCGGGGGATGAGGGCTCGGAGTGGTCGGGGGACGAATGAAGCGTTTTATATAAAATGTGACCGCGTAAGAGCGTGAGAAAGTAGCCGATCCCGGCTTTCACGAAAATTCTCCCGACCTCTTCCGACCCCGCGTCTCCACTCCACCCCTTCCCGCTCTCACACCCGGACGATCTTCCCACATTCTCTACTTTTTCCTTCCTCTCTCCTGCGTCTATAGGCTGCATTTTTCGCGCAAATACCACTCTCTGAGGTGGTGGATGAAGTCTACCTTTGCAGAAAATATCCCGTCGAAATATCAAGAGGCTGTATTTTCTCCGAATGCGATATTCGAATTATAATTCGGGCCGTAAACGAAGTTGATGAAGAGCGTAAAATATTCAAGTATAGCAGTGTATGTGAATGTACGTATACAATTATTATTTTGATATTTATTAGTATATTCTTCATCGCGAGTTGCACATGTGTAACAAACATTTTGTCCTATCGGATGGATAATTAAATGAATGTGCAGTTGGTACCAATTATCTCACACTGAAAGAACGATGAACAACTTTACATTTTTCTCAAAAGTATCGAGTGAAAGTCTAAAATTCATTAGATAATAGAAAAATGAAATTATGCAAACTAAGTTTGAAATTATGGCCTTAGATTTTATTTCTCCAACTTCTTGCTCAGAGATATAAAATGAAAAATGTGAGAATTGCCGATAATTTTATTGTTTATTGACATTTTTATGAAGCTAAATCAAAATTCTTCTGCTCATGACCAATGTATTTTTGGTTAAACGGTTAAGACGTTTCTATTGAACTTCTGCGGTCTGAGGTTAGAATACCGACTCATAAATGCAGAAGAATGAACATTCGAAGATAATGGGCGCAAAGGTAGAAATATCTGTCAATTGCCAAAGCCAACCTATGTTTGCATAAATGAACTTTTATATTTGAAATATATTCTCTCCTAAGAGGCTGCTTCGTGGCAAACGATGGTAATAACATTTTTACTGTGCCGTCAAATTTATTTTAACATGTCTCTCCGCGAAGTTTGCGTAGCCATTCGGTTTTTGCAAGGAATTCCTCGGAATATACGAGAGACTCGATGCAGATACCCAGCCATTGATTGTTCGCATTCCCATCGTGCGTTACCCTCAGCCTACCGATCAACAGCAGCCCTTTCCTCGGCACAGGAGACCAAAGATATGCCATCCTCCATTCCCTGCCGTATCCCTTAGCGGCATCAACCATGTCGACAGTGTAACCGGGCAGAAACAACATCTCTCATATATGAATGAAGCGGATTCTCCCACAGCACGTGAAAAACATCGTGTGCTTCGTGATCGCAGAAACACCATCTACTCAGTTCAGAGTGATTTATCATTTTCCCATCCGCCAGACCCGACCGACACTTCCTTCATATTCGCGATGTCACGAAAAGTTTAAAAGAAGGGAAATTTCGTTGCTTCCTGCGCTAGGGTGGGACTTCTTTCCTCGTACGCACGCCCGAGAAAGATCGAGAAAAAGAGGCGATGAGAAACGTATCCTGCCGACCGCTCTTCTCTTTCCCACTCTCTCTTCATCTCTTCTTTCTGCTACGCCTTACCGCTTCAGTCCAACAACTCTCATTTGTCTGCTTGCTCCACTATCAGATGGACTCTCCACCGCTCACCGTACACCGCCTTTCTTTCTACGGTTAGTTTCACGAGAAGTATCTGTCGCCCTCCGCCCCCGACCGCCGCCTTCCCCGCCTCCTCCCCACGCATCCCACCTCTTTCGTTTCAATAAAATTACCGTTCCGAATTTCGCCTCAGAAATCTCCAAGGTTTACGTCAGTGTTGTTCTTTTTCTGGAGGTGATATCCTTTGGTGGGTGTGTGTGTGTGGATTTCAGCCGTGCTGTGATCGTGAGGGAAAAGTAAAGAGATTGAGTTATTCTAGCCATTAATCCCATCTATACAGTGCAAAATCAGCGTTAAGGATCAAACCCGTTTAACTTGATCAGAAGTGGTCTAAGTCCTTGTCAATCTAACCTTTCCAGATCCATCCATCTTTGAATTAAAGATTAAGATATTCATAGCGAATTAGTATACGTTATAGCTGGCATCAACTAAAATTAATCGAATGAAAAATATGGAAATTCAATTGAATTTATACCCGTTAGAGCGTATTTCAAATGAAGAATTTCCAGTCTGCAAGTAGAACTAGCCCCAAATCACGGGAAACGAAAATATGTTATAGCAAAAATTAAATTATAAGGTTAAAACACACCCAGTAAATTATTTCAGTATTCTAGAAAATAAGATTTCCAACAAAAGAAACGAATTGCTGTAAAGTTTACGTTTTTCTATCGTTTTATTTGTCAGGTAGATTTATCTGAAAATATAACACTTGGATATGATATTGTATAATTCCTCTTGGTAGTGATTGTACAGAATATATAACTGAGCAATAACAAATTTTCTGTTTTATTTCACTGGCTATATGCAGCACGAAGATAGTTGAGAAAGGTCTATTGTCTTTAAAAAATTTTTATCACGAGCCAACGTTATACTTAACTACAAATAAAGAAATCTCACTTGTACAGGAAGGAAATGTAGGATCATTATTCATACACATATAAATTATGTGGAATTTTTATCTATATTGCTGAGGATTCAGATGTCCTTACTGATTAAAAGTAACGAATTCGATAGAAGGACTACATTCAATGTATCAAAAAGCACGTATTCCAAGTTGACCCTTAATTTCTCCGTAAAAGCGAGCCTTTGGTAAATCCGATCTGTAATCCTCTTTCTTTGAACTCTACCTATGCACCAACTGTTCACTGTGTGTTTATTAATTTTGAACCATCGAAAGCGCACTAGAGAACTCTTTGCGTAAGGGACGACTCTCCCCCCGAAATTCCCCCCGCATTCCCCCCACCCACCTAAGCGAGCCTCGAATTCTCCGCAGTCGTGCCATTCCTCCGCTTCGTTCCCACATATCCCTTTGTCTATTCACGACCCACCCCTCCTCCTGCAGCCACCCACCGCCCCCATCCATGGACGTCCCTTGTGCGACGGAGCGTGTAATATTTCGATAGGGTTAACGGGGGATAGGATCTTCTGCCCTCGTTCGTCTGATCGGACCGCCTTTACCTTAAAGTGTGTTTACGATTTGTGAACTTTATGAGCCAATCCCTTAATGATAATCATCCCATTGACTTCTGGGAAGGAAAACGTCTCTATCCCTCGAGCATTTTGAATCTACTTCCCGTCCTTTTTTGATAGGTCCGTTAATGAAATTCTACGATTTCGGTAATAGATATAAATTTCTCACTCTCTATCGGAATGGGTATGAAACATTTTACTTCACACTTTTTAGACAAATAAACGCGTAAATTACGGATCCTGGAAAGCATTTCAGGTATGGCGACTCCGAATGAAAGGATATGCATTAAGAGTGTATCTTATGAATTTCTGTCGTTAAATACTCAAATAATTATTTTATATATCATTAAAGTATGAAGCAAACAGTGATTGATGATCGAGTATGAATTCACGTTGTGTAAGAACATCATTATGGAATTGTGAAAATAATGGAGATTGATTATGACCTACAAAAATCACAGTAATGGATGTGTAATCAACATTTACGAGTAATCCGTGATAGGAATACAAGGAATCTCGAAATAATTCCCAAAATTCCATTTTCAGATGTAATTGGGTTTAGGGTATTTTTAAATCTAGTTGTAAAATACTCATTTATTCATTGAGTGATGTTATGAAATTTATCTTCCTTGGTAATTTAGTGCTTTTAGAAAATATAGTGCCATGTGCTATAATGTCTTTTCATTGTTACTATTAGATCTTCTGGGCCACCTGGATATCTTTAGTTGAAGATGATCCCTCTCCATCCATTACCACCGGTTCACTGCCTCCCCATACATATAAACCTCTTTGTTAAATACACGCCTAATTTACGATGTTTCATTAGAATCTCTCTGACATTGAAAGAAAAATGTATTCTTACCGATCCTCGGATTTGAAAGGAGAAACAAGTTCGGATCTATAAATCCGCACCGCGATACCCTCCCCTCACTTAAATCCCTTCTAATTTTTTCCCTTCCCCCACTCCTCCGGCTTCTTCCGCCGCATTCCTCACCTCCGCCCCCACCCAAGCCTCCATCCACTGTGGCCTCCATCTCACCGACCCTTCCGGCTAGTTTATGGTGTCGCTTGGCTTACCACATACTCCACTCCACTCAACATGACCCTTGTCTTTCCAACCCCCGGGAGCAGAAGGTGGAGAGGGCAGAATAAGTGATAGAACGTGTGGACAAAGAAAGGATGGATATCTGAGGCAGGCGGATTAGCGGGAGTGGCGAGAGGGGAATGTGGATGACGGGAAAATAAAAGATATGAGATAAAGGACGCGCAGGACAGGAGGAAAAAGGAGATCGGGAGTGGCGAACGGGAAGTGGCGGGGAAAATGACGAAATGGAACGAAGGAAAGGAGTGGATGTGAGAACCGAGTCAGACTTCCTCCTCATCTCATATTTATTTTGTTTATCTCCTAATTTTTCGTCGGCCATTTTTATTCAGAGCTATGATGCAAGAAGGTAACATTGAGCAATAAGCTAACTAATAGAAAAGATGTTTCGTTGGAGAAAATGTTGAATTAAGTATTAAGATACCTGTATCACAAATAGTAATGAAGATTAAATGTTATTCAATTAATGTACTTCACAGACCAATAAAGGAAGCCTCATAAATAGATAATTATGGAAGATACATTGAAGTTACACAAGTAACATTAATAAAACCAACCATTCATAATTTCGTGAATAAACTCAGTTAATAACGGCCTAAAATTTTGCTATATTAAGTGGCATATAAAAATTGAAGTACCCCGTAATTTTCTGTTTATACTTAAGGCATAGAAAAAGAGAGATGTATAAGCATGCGAGTTTCCTTTCCTCCGAGAGGCGAGAATCTTTTATGGTCCATGTCCACATTCCAAGATCAGAAGTAATTCGATTATCAGTCAACCGTGAAAGTTTTATTTTCACGATTCCTTAGAACTAATGTTCCATAGATTTTTCAAACCACTGAGAGATTCTTTTATCCTCCCGTTCCTCGATGGCCACAGGGCAATTCATTAACTTTTTTGCTTCCATCCACAAACATTCTTCCTTGGTTCTGGAACTACTTAGTTTACGCCGCCATTTTTGCTAAAGTTACGCAAAACAGCTGAGAAATTTTTAGTTAGAAATCTCTCGTTGGTTTTTCTAAGCATTCAGAGCGTTAACTACAAATTGCGTCTTTTGCGAGAGATAGATTAGCAATTTGCAATAGTTTCCTTCATATTCTGGAGTGTTTACAAAAAGTGATGTACTAATTGTATTCCTTAAGCGGAGGTAGTAAGGAAATAATGTAATGCTCTTTAGGGCCAAATTAAGAAGTGACTTTTTCTGATGGAGACTTTAACGACCGAGGCAAGGGTTTTTCAACAGCGGGTCTCCGTTGGAGAAAATCCCGCATAACTTACTACCTCTTTCCTCGATTGTGTCAGTGAAAGTACGAGAAAGATAAAAAATTAAAATTGAATACAGTAATGTATAATTTTACTTGAAAGTAATCCGCGAGTAAATAAAGAATCAAAGAAATGTTGTATAATTATGCTGAAATTGTTCCTTTGAAGTCCTTACCGAAATAAAAAACGTTTCATTCCAGAAAAAGACAAGATTTTTAAGGAAACTATTATACAATCTGTAGTGCTTTCCCCAAGAGGATAAATTGCACTCCGCCAGATGGTGATTAAAATTGAAAACACATATGCCTTATAGTTTCATTCGTATCTGCGAGTCCCATTCCTTTCCTTCCGTTTTCACTTTCCAAGTACTCAAGAATCTATTATGGAATGATGAAAGGCGACGAAAGAAAGTCTTTCAAAATCCAAGACGCCTTACAAGAAAATATAGAAACGGGGAACGGTTAAGCTGCATGAATGCAAACGCCTCAGCAATCGGAGGATTACCTCGCAGATATCCCCACCTTCGACACTCTATTACCCCGCCGCTCTCCGCTTGTGCGCAACATTTTCCTTCCGAAACGTCGCCATCAATCTATTTCGCCGAGTAATTTATAAAGCCCAGTTTATTTTAGAGGAGGGATATTTATCCTATTCGAATAACGTCTCTTCTCCAGACTCTTTCATAGATTGTTCAGAAGCCCTAGCGGAAATGGAATACCAATGATTAGAGAGGCACGATATATATGTATATGTCTCCATATGTATATGTATATGTATATATATATATATATATATATATACGTTTTGTAAGGAGGTATGGTCAAGGATCAGCCGATGTTTCTACGGACAGACGCTCTTTTACCTTCTTTCGCTCGCCTCTTTCCAATGGTTTGTGGTGAACTGCGGCTAGAAAAAGTCACCCGTGCGCTTGCATACGCATGGGGAAAGAGCGCGCGCTCTTAAATGCGCAAACCCTTATCCTGGTCTCTCCCATGAATTGCAAAATGATGGATGGTTTCCCGCACAGGATTCCGTATTCCGCACGCTTCAGTGACTCTCTCCTCCTTTTTCCACGCAACTAGGATCGCCCTTGGTGAAATGAGCAGTCTCGAATCCAGTGCGCCACTATAAAAAGCGAAGCCAAGGGCGTTGGACTACCTCTTAAGGGCCTAAAGCAGTTCAACTCACAACTCTCGCAACCATCGAGCCTCTCACGGGATTCTAAAATCCGCTACGAATCCGCGGTGAGATGTAGGATGTTCAGATCGCGAATCCATAAAACATCAATGGCTATTATTTGTTATCCTTGTTCACGCATTTAAGTCTAGCCTCAGAATAGACGAACCATCGAGTATTAAATTGTTACTCGAGTAGTATCTGATGTGAATTGTTACTTCGCAAGGAATGTATCGTATTTCAGTTGACTGAATTATTTTAATTTTCGAAGCATTGTCCCACGTGTAAGGTAAAACCCTCCTTAGAAATGCTGTAATTATCGCTGAAAGTCATAACTGTTAAACAAATATGTAATGCTAATTGTTCCAGTTACCCTTATCCTAATTCCATATCGTTCGATTTTTATGAGAAAAGTACATACATTTCAGATGCCGAATAATAAATAAATAAATAAATAAATACATAT